>JAPFTC010000206.1:0-140468 GCA_030779165.1 Fusarium sp. MBC 441
ATATAGCTATTAGTTCCCTAACCCTAAGACCTATATTAATATATAAAGTCATAGCAGGTTTAAAATACTATAGCGAAGGGTTAACACAAGTGGAATTAAATATAGTAATCGAGTCTCTTAAACGAGGGATAAATATTGCAACTAGTGCTAGTGAAGATCGACTAGCGATAAGAATAATAAACCCAAACACAAGCCCGCTCAGTGGTCTTCTAGTTCCCGTCACCGTCTGCCTTGCATGCCTTCAAAGCGATGGGAATTTGACGGCCCCCAAAGTTCTTGTCACCCTCTGGCTTCTCTCTCGTATGGATCTTGGCATAGAACGTGGTGTTGCTGGCCTCCTCGTGGGAGAAGTCCGTGAGATGGACAAAGGACTTGACATCAAGGTGGCTCCGGCAGTTATCACACTGAGCGACGTTCCAACGACTCAGCACTGCCTTGGTCGAGATCAGTCTGTCGGGCTGGCCGTCCTCGGTCTTGGCCCACGTGGAGATGATGAAAGAACCGGAGACCTTGCCTCGGTTGATGCCGTCCACAGCAAGCTTCGGGGCGTCGACAAAATGTTCGCCTGGCATGATGCCATGCCTGCCGTCGCGGCCTGGCTCGGTGTAAGTGTAGCCAAGGTCGGCGATATTCACAACGTCCTGGTAATTTGGTGTTAGCTCTCCGTACAACAAGACCAAAGTTCATCTAGGACATACGTTCGAGGTTGTGTCACGCTCAGCTCCAGTAGAACGATCAGTAGTCTTGAAGGGCACCAGGGGGGTGTCGAGAGTATAATAGCCGGTTACCTGCCCTTGATCGTTCTTGATCTCCGTTCCGGGGTCACCCTTGATGAGATCCAGCTTATCGGTGCTGTTGTGACGCTCTTGCCACTTCCAAAATGTATAGTCAATGAAGCAGTGGTGGAAGAAAAACACCGGATCGAAGCCTGCCGTGTCGTTCTCCCCCATGTCGCCATTGGCAAACGGGTAGACGTCAAAGTTCCCCTCGCCGGGCACATCGAATCCACCAACTGCGAGGTGTAGGGCGTTGTGTGGTTGTTCTAGAGGGATAACAGGGCGCTCCGTGGACTCGTTCTTGTGTTTGCCGTTGTGTGCAGCCGCCGACGTAGTGTTGGAGAAGATGGTGTAGTTGGGCGCATCCAGACACTTCACATAGTTGTCTGCTTCGCCAGCTGCGATGACCTTGCCCTCATGGTTCTTGAATGTTTGGGCGAAGAGCCATCTCTTGATGTTCTCGTTCAACAGGCGAGTAATCTCCTCTGGTGGGTTCTTGTCGACTGCCTCATTGTGGAGAGCGGTCTGGTCCTTCCATTTCCCGCTGACCAGGCCCGAGTAGGGGTATCGAACAGTCCGGTATCCCTCGGGCTTGGTGTAGCCATCCTCGTCATCTTCATCGACAACAGTCTGCTGCATCTGGTACGAGAAGAGGGGGTTTGGGATGGACGTCCCATCCTGGAAAGTGTAACTCTTGTCGGTGAAGAGGTTAGGGAGGCCCTCCTCTTTTGTCTCGGAGGAGACTTCATCCCAGTATGGCAAAGCCAGATCTCCGCATCCAGGCGCACTGCGTAGGGCCTCTTCAAGCCTGAGAAGATACGCACGGTGCCATGTGGGAAACAGAACAACTCCATGGAAGCAGTATTGGGGCAAAGGAAGGCCATGGTAGCCAGCAATTATGAAGTAGGAATTGGGGTCATCTGGAGGCAAGGAAATGATGTGCTGAAACGCACGCACGAGCGTATCGCGTTCTTGGGTGGTGAGCTTCCGCACATCTTTTCGAAGTCTCCCCTTAGCCATGATCAAAGCGTGCGAATATTTATGGGATGAGGAAGGGAAGAATTGAGTGACCAAGTGAAGTTGTGTTTGTTGGTTTGTTGAATGAAAGAGAGCAAGCGAGAAACGATGCTTATATACCTCGTCTCTGGGCCATTTTGTCCTGAGTCTCAATGAGAAGCTTGAACCCTGGCTCTGCGGGCTTGGACCATCAGCTGAACTAGTATTGTGTTATCTGAGCCATTGCCATGGCCCAGGCACATGTTTTACTTTCGATCCAAGGTTGGCGAATAAGACACGATGGATGAGCCAGTGACCAACGAGCCAAGAAAAGCGGATGATTGTCAATGCAGCTAGCTGTAATCGTATGTGGTGCAGGTTGTTCGGCATCAGTTGACCCAATGGGAACTGACCCTAACGCTGACAGGAAACACTGGCCGGGGGCCTAAGCCGTGCATCTACATATGTACTTGCATTTGTAGCATAATTCTCGCCGATCTATGGATTTGAGGCTGGCTGAGATGCTGCGAGAACGTGATAATCTTTGACGAAGTGGTCTAGATGATGGATAACTGAGGGGGTGGCTACGGTGGCGCAAGCGGCACCGAACCGTCTTTGCTGATCCCTCACACCCTCTCCTGTAAGAATTGCGGTGCGGTCCGTTGCAGGGCAGATCTTGGAATGCATCAGCAAGCCAGCTCACGGCTATCACACCGGTGAGTGTGCGAACCGTATCTGGACATACTCTGTAGCAATTTCAAGGGTATGGCTGGCCAAAGAGTCAAGGAAGGTGGCCTATGCTATCGGTCTTGGCTAATTGGTACTGATACTTTTTCTTGGCCTTGTTGTAGGTGAGGAGGTGCAGCTGAGACATCAATGCAACCTCCAGTGCATAGACATGGTACTGATCACATTTGTTAGAAGCGAAAGAGGCGGTGAAAGCTGCAAATTACATGCAATGTGAGAGGGGAAGCTTGGATAGGCTTCGTATCACATTCTCCTGGCAAAGTATGTCTCATGGGAACAAACCATGTAGCCCACAGGTATGGCCTCAATGTCTCAGGTCACCCTAGGGACAGGCAACAAAGGGAAGACGGGGCCGTTCTTGAGAGTCCGAGAAAAGATTTCCTGATACGTCAGCTGGTACATCAGCCAAGTGACGCGTCCTGATCCGACCCGAATCCCGATCATTGTTGCCAAGCCTCGCGGACGTTTTCCGCCACCAGTCCTCGGTACACTGCTAGGTTACGGCTACCAACCTATGTACCACTTCTGAACTGTAGTACTTGTGCCCCGTCATTGCTTTCGCTGAAGGTAAGAAACCTTACCTATCTCCTATGTAGAGCCTCCGCCATGTGCCAATGTCGAAGGTGCTCCTTGTAGAACTCATCCGCCCACACTCATATACATCGCCGTTCGAGGCTAAAGAGAGAGATTGAATTCTCCCACGATTCTGAGCGAATTGTGAACTATGATATGCAAGTCCATAGGCAGCTTTCTAAACGGCGGGGAGCAACACGAGCGACATTCCAGACTAAGATACGTAGCGAGTCGACAAAGTTACATTTTTTCAGTTCTGATCCAAAACGCACGATGGGATGAGACTTTGACAGAACTATGCGGCCGCTACGGCGGCAGCGTATTCAAAGCTGTTGCTCGATGTTGTGCGCAGCAAGGACGCCGGGCTGAATGACGATTACCAGGGGAACTCCCAGTGCTCTCGTGCCGCATTATTCTCCTGGTCAATATATATTTGATCTATCTAAATTGCTATAGTAATGATATGAGATAGAAGATAGTCGAGGGCCTGGAATCAGGCCTTTCTGATCCTAAACTAGCTGATATTGATACGGAGGGTTAGATCACTCGGCGATGGATCACACCAGACATGTGATAGCGCTAAATACATCAGGTCTTCATTGAGCCTGGATTAGATAATATGTCCTTATATCGGTCGTCAGGCCCAGATCCTAAAAGCTCAAGTAGTCGAATGCTATCAGAGCGGCCAAGCTTCGTATAAAGACAGGATGAAACTGAGTTACTAATTCAAGGCCACGATAAGCACGCGTGTGGGGTAGGATGATTTTCGAATGGAAGGATGCCCAAGATGTTGTTGCTCACATAACAAAGGCAATGTTCAATTTGGGCGGCTAAGTATATGGCCGGTTTGGGGGTGCGAGTAGACAGTAGTTGACTACTTGGAAAAGGTCCTTTTTATCCACGCCCTTCTGGTCGCTTTCGCCATCTTTGATAACTCGGCATGTGGAGCCAAACTATCAAAGGCGTGAAATGCACCTGGCCAGACATGCAGCTCAACCTGTCCACCAGCGGCCCATAGTCGGTTCGCATAGCCAACAACCTCATCCCGAAAGATTTCAGCACTCCCTACTTCCATGAATGTCTGCGGCAAACTACTGAGGTCTTCTGAGCGGCCTGGGGCCGAGTAAATACTAACCTCATCGCTGCCCTGTCTGTTCCCAAGCAGAGATTTCCATCCCGTCAAGTTGCTAAGCCTGCTCCACGTTCCTTCGTTTTCATACTGGTGATTTGATGCTGAACTGCACCTGTCATCCAACATGGGGCAGCTCAAACATTGGGCGTAAATGCTTGGACCGTTGAAGTCTCTGCTTCGAAGAGTAATACCAGCGGCTAAACCTCCTCCGGCGGACACGCCAGCAACCATAATTTTGGCAGTATCAACATTTATCTCAGCAGCATGAGACGCCACCCACTCCAATCCTGCATAACAGTCTTCCAGAGGTGCGGGGTCGGGGTTTTCAGGGGCGAGACGGTATTCGACAGATACGACCACGGCGCTGCAGTCTAATCCAGAATCCCAGATATGGTGTATGCCACCATAGCGACTACCCATTATCATCCCCCCTGCATGCATCCAATAGATACATGGAGCTGGGCTGGATCCAACAGTGTGAGGTGTGAAGATAGATAAAATAACATCGCCATTTGGACCTTGAATGACTTTTTCGATGTGGGAGCTGGACTTGTATGGCTCAACCAGAACGTCTTCGGCAGTTGGCAACGGCGCGGATCTAAATAACTTGATGTGTTCCGGTAAGATAGGGGAAGGAATTTTGAAAGCTTTCAAGGCTTCGCCTAGTTCTTCGTCATAAGGAGGGCGAGGGATCGTGGATGTCATGTTGTTAGACAAGTTGAGTGATGCGAGATGAGGCTTGGCTCCAAGAGCCTTGTGCATTGAAAGGTGACAAGTCTTCCTTCTTATGTGATCGAATCACAATTTCTCATGTGTCCTAATGCGAGCTCAGGCAGCGGAGTGTCTATGACGGCCCGAATGCGAAATGAATTTTAATTAATGACTAGCTAATAGCAGCACGTTTATCATTCTTGGTCCTTGTTTAGTGATCCGAATAGCCGGACTGAACTCTTCAACGTTTGAACAGAGACTGCTTTGAGCGTTCCAGGGTGGGACTAGCTTATCAATTTGGGGCAACCTAGGTGGTGATATACGAAAGCGACACCGAAAGCGAAAGCGAAGCAACAGGCTTCCGCATCGATTACCTAGATGATACTAACATAACGTTATGGTGAGCAAGGTTGATTGTCACGTCAAGCGATCTAGGTGAGCATATCAGGTGACGTGGAGCTGCTTCAAATCGCGACAAACAGTCTATTGGCAATTTCTTCCACACCACGCAGTCGTGGGAAAATTCCCGTGAATCGACGGAGTAGGTCAAGCACAAATTAAACTATGATCTGTTACTCTGTGTTAGATAACTTACGTGAATTCGTGATGGAATCGTGCCGGGATTAAATACCATTCTACTGGTGATGTAAGGGACTCCGATTCACCTTACAGATACCTACTAGGCGTTAGATGATAAGTTTCAGGTTACTTTGAAGTGCGTCAGGAGTGAGACGGATATTAGGCTTACTATTCCGCCGCGATATTCTGTGCGGTAGAGCGTCAATTGATCAAATGGGCATGAAGTAGGTTGAGTGTTTTCTCTTTTTTTTTTTTTTTTTGCTCACTCACTCGTGTCTTTCGCTCGCTCGCCGATCATGTATGTTACTCAACATTGACGATAATTATAAAACTGCTTGATAAAATGTCAAAAACATTAACAGGCTTTTCATTACGACGAACTCAACTCAAAATTTATTCCTCAAGGCTCAACGTCTTTGGTAGCTGAATGGGCAAGGGATTTGGAATGGCTTGCAGCCAATTCTCGATCCAATCCAAGAATGGCGTAGAGTCCTTCCACGTCTGTTCTGATGGTGGAGAGAATGATTAATGGTGGTGGTGCTGGGGAAGATCTGACCTTTTCGCAAGATAATATTGTTTATTTTGATTTGAAGCTTCGTGATGTTGCTAGGTTGGTGGGGTGATCCACGCCGGATCGGTATTATGATTAGGCCGGCGTCCGCCACTAACAAAGCCGGGTTAAGTCCATGAGACCACTCCGATAATGCCATTTTACACCCAAAACACCATGAAATCAATTCCATCTCATTAATAAGCTTCCCTCCTATTCTAGCAATGTGTCGAAATCGATCGTGTATCTCCTTAAAAAGGTTCAAACAGTCTCTCCTGAAACTCGTCGTCTTCAGAACCCTTCCCCTCCTCCCAAGCTTCAGTGACCTCGCCATCCATGATCCAATGCACATAAGCAGGGCCTTTCAAACAAGTCACGTGAAAATATTCTTATCACGTCTATGTTGGACGACACAAGCTCTAGGTCTTCTGGGTAGAGACTGTGGAGTCTCTCTTTGAAGAGCCTTCCCATCTCCTCGAGTCTGTCAACACATGATGGATTATTTGTTGAAGGAGATCTTGGTCGACTATGAGATCCAGAACGAGGTAGGATCCTTACAAACTGGCGCGCTTTAAGCAGGATTCTTTGCCCGCGATGCGGCCTCGGGGTGACGCTTGACACCGAGTGTGTGATTGCCTCAGGACATCATGCATTATAATTAAAACGCCAAGACGCCTTGATTTATCAGCGTCGTTTGATCGGCATAGAGTGGATAACTATCAGGTTGTTACTACCGACTTAACGTTATTAACGTTATAGTAAGATAAGTGGTGGTTTATAAGAAAAAGTTATGGTTACCTCTACAACACAGATTACTTGTGCCATACACTTCCCGGAACAGCATCGCTTCTGGTGCAATTCATTTTGCAACAATGACAATCGCACTAGCTGGCGGCACAAGCAGCATTGGTCGGTCTATCGTTGACGGCCTCATCGAACAGGGACGTAATGACTTTATCATTTTCAGTCGTACTACCCATCCTACCTTACAAACACATGTTGTTGATTACACAGACGTGGATAAGTTAATCCACGTGTTGGAACAGCTGCGCATTGAGGTGGTCATCTCCGCGCTCTCCATCAATGACGAGTCTAGCGGAAGAGCCCAGCTTAACTTGGTTGAGGCAGCCCGTCGCTCCCGGTGTGTGAGACGGTTTGTCCCCAGCGAATATAGTGGCATAGACTATGCGCCAGACCCTGAGTATTTTCCCGTGTCTCTATGCGCTTACGTAACTTTTTAACGCTTGAGCAGGAGAATCCGCCATGTCAAACCGTATCTTTACAAAGTCGAGGCATCCAAGGCGCTTGAGGCCAGTGGTCTTGAGTATGCTCGCATATCAAACGGTTTCCTTCTTGACTATTGGTCTACGCCACGTCTCCCATCCTATCTTAGGGAGCTTTTTGTCATGTGGGTGGATATTTCAAACAATTTCGCCGCCTTGCCGGGTGATGGAGGCGCCACGATAGTTGTCACGCATTCGCGGGATGTCGGAAGGGCGGTAGCACGGCTACTGGGTCTGACTCGATGGGAGCCGAGGTATTGCGTTATTGGCAACCGTCTCACGATGAACGAGATTGTCCAAATGGCCGAGGAGATCAAGGGGGAGAAGTTTCAAGTCCACTATGACTCTGAGGACCGCTTGCGGGAAGGACATATCACTCTCACACCGAGACTGCGTGAATATGCTGATAAGCAAGATGAAAGAGCAAGGAAAGAATTAGCCAAGAGCTGGGCAACGACGAGCTTACGCTTGCTTGAAGGCCATTTGGACTATGACTATGAACAGAGCCTGAACAAGATATTTCCAGATATGGAATTTATCACCATCCGAGACGCCATTGAGGCTTGGAAAGCTTAGTCTGTTTCTCAGCGGATATGAGTCATGGCTCTCAGGTAGTAGACATGTTTTGACCTCTTTCGCATGGTTGGGTGTCACAAGAATGTCCGCAAATAGAAGGAACAATTTTTGGCATTCGCTCGTTTCGAGACTCACAGTGAAGTGGGCAACTGTATGTCATTGTCCGGCTGACCAGATTTGAGACTTGCATAGCGATTGGGAAACTGGACGTGATTTCAATTTCACAACCTGTTCCTCACTCGGAGCCATCCTCGGAGACACCCTTGTCTTGACAATGCCCATACTCGAATTATCTTCAGAGGGCATTCTCTGGCTTCTTGCGCCGGCAGGTCTAGGCGACTTGGTATAGGCAGACAAGTGCTGTTTATCTGGTTGGACTTCAACTACTGGGCGCCCACGGACTTGGTATCAGGGGGGCAAGGTGGTATTTTGAAGAGCTGGAATGGCCGTTGATCGGTAGCAGAATGCAATACATTACTCCACACTCGTCGTATTTGCCAAGTCCCAGATGGCACCACTTGCAGGAGCGGTGGAGTGCTACGGACCAGCTGATCAAGCCGTAAACAACCATGCAAACTCCGCAAACAACGTTATTTATGAAAAGAAATCATGCCCATCTCCGCCCTCCACAGGAGTGCGCGGTCTATGAACAGTCAGGCTTCGCTGACCGTTCGTCGCTTCGAAAGATGTCAAACGGCGCATGCTGTGATGCGATCTTCTGGCTTAGTTCCCATCAAGGGCCGGCCGCAGCTATAACAAAGAACAGATTCACGTTGGGATACAAATTGACATGGATTTTGCTCTTGCGATAAGCCAAACAGGTCAAATTGGCATCTCTCACAGTCTGTTCTTTAGATGTGAAGAGATCTGATTCGCCTTGGATGACTAACATGAGAGAAGCAATGGGATGGGGCCCGAAGCCGTTGTATCGATGATCCTAATACTCGGTGATCAGCTTGTTGACCTAGCTCTGATTCTTGAAGATCTGCTCTACCGTGAGGTTGCCGATACAGATGTCGACAGTACTGAAGCATGATTGATCAAGAATACTAAGTGCTGTGAAAGCTTGCCCGAGTATGTCGAAAGTGGCAACTCATCAAGATATATGTTTGGCGGTGTTTGAGGACGTGAGTAGATAGACGCTGCATGGTTGGGCCACTTGCTATGGCGAGTAGGATTTTGAGCGCTACCGGCTTGGCTATGGTTGAAAATCGCCCACGCTCTACGGCTTAAGTATCCAGTCTAACAGAAATTTCACCGACAAAGCCGAGTAGCGGCCCAGAGAGAGTCCTCATGGGCACGAATCTGGGCATCGGCATCAAGTCTATTTGTAAATCGCGAATATGATTGTTTCGTTGCCCGCAGCCTCAATCAACTGGTGGACAGCATGCAACGACGTAAAAGGCAAGCTACGGGGACAAATCGCAAGTCTAGCATAATTGCCCCTTTTCTTTTCTTCTTTCAGGTTGGTTTTCCTTCTCAGCATCAACGACACAGCGGATCTTGACTGAACAGGCTGACAAATAAACAGACACAACGAATTTGATAAAGCTCGTCAATTCCACGTCAAAGCTCCTGAGATTCATTGGTGATAGCTTAGAACTCATTATCTAGGCGAACCAGATCTTAGATTCTCCGCCCAAGGTAAGCCGGATCGTAGTACTGAGTAACACCTACGTTCTGTCACATATCCTCCTCCTCCAATCTTCGATTGTTCTTTATCTCAAATACTGTTGGAAAACGTCTTCTGGTACGTCCTTGCCCAAGTAGTGCGGTATTCGCTCATACATCTCCCATGCGCTGTGCCGAAGAAACCTTGTTTGCTCCCCGATCCATTGCTCAAACTCGTGTCTCTCGATAGTCTCACCATTCTTCTCCTTCTCATCCAAGGTTGCCAAAACAGTGTCAATACGTCCTCGCAGGCGTATGAGCTTCTCTTGCAGGAATACATTACAAAAGACAGGAAGATTGTCATTTGCAAGATCCACGCTTCGAAGTGAGGTGTACTGATCATCAAGGTTAGGGTCTGCAAATGCATAGCTACTTACCATACTTATGCGCTCTGGCACGTTGACGGCTCGCAAGGCAGCGTGCTCTGTGCACCCTCCCTGCATGATAACAGCCCCGCCGATAGTTGGACTTTTGACTTTAACAATGGAACCATCTCCAGTCCTAACGGCTGTCTCGCCCCCTTCCATACCTCTCGTGTCACTGAGCATGACAACGCAGACAACAGGGACCTGGTCTTTGTGCCAAGAGTCGATTGGTATGTCGTCGTAGGAAGACTTCTGCATTTCGCTGGGCGATAGTGGAGTCGCAGGAGTCTCTGTGAGATTGTAGACTCCGGCTAAGCCTTCTGGGCCAAGCTGAATGTTGACCAGCCCTAGATCGGCTTCTCTTTTCAAGAGACGCAACCCAAACCCAGCTGCCTTCTCTACAGCAGCCTGGGTTGCGGGATGCTGCCACGCCTGGAGTGTGAACTTTGCTGTCTGTGGGTTTGCATAAGCTAAGAATCTAACATTCTTTTAAAGGAGGGAGAGGAGGCTACCAACCTTCTCGTGACCCGCGATGTAAGCAGGGGCACGATCCCAAGATCTGAGATACTTGTCGAGAACTGGTTTACTGAGCATCTCGCGGCGCAGAATACGCACTCCTTCTTCAGAGAAGAGAGGAAACGGGTCCGTATAACAGAGATTAGGCGCATTCTCTGGCTGCGGCAGCCCTAGTTCCTGAAAGGTGTGGACTTGGGCAGGCGGCCGGAAAGCCAGGTGAATCTCGGGGTCGAAGTCTGGCACATTAGGGTCGTCAAACACAGCTGCTTCCTGCGTACGAGTGGTTGCTGGAGACATGGCACAATTTGCTGATGATATGTTGGACGTCTGCCAAGAAAGATAGGTTTTGAAAAGGAGCTTTGTTCGCGCTTCTGTGATAGAAGTTCAGAGACCTGCCTATTAAGGAGAACAGTTTCACTATATGGCGTAGTTAGAGCGCTCTTATCATCTCCTTTGATACCCGCGACGCCCTGCCGCTACATGACCGCCCTGCCGCTACATGCATGAGTTATACCTAGCTATTTAGGACCAATTAGAGAGTCTGCTGCTAACCTTTCCGAATTTGGTGAAAAGATCCCGCTATTATTTACCAGTCTAACTATCCTTGGCGTTACTATCCGATAACATCCCCCACAGATAAGGAGCGACTACACGACTACAACCTCAGCAAGGAGGTGAAGCCTACAAGTTAATCAATCAAAGGGCCAGAATCTCCCTTTGACTTGCACTTTCCTCGGGACTTTCCTCGGGATTCAGTATTCAGAACTACTACTCTACGTTGGGCTAATATAAATTAGGAAATCACATCCTATCTTTCCCCATGTTATGACGTCTTAACAACGGATGATAAACCCACCTTTATCTGCTGTGTGCGCAACCTAATCCAATCACCCACGGGGTAATTACAGGGAGCTGCACGGTCCATAGTATGTAACGTGTGATGAAAAGCTTGTAACTGAGACACTAGCGTTCAAGTTTTCAACCAACCATCGATCTCGCATTCCAAAGACTCGAGCGATTTCACACGACAACAGCTCTTCGACACTTGTCCGTGATTTAAATACATTCAAGACCTCAGTTCCTCTTCTCTACAATCAAGTCTCCAACAATGACTCCAGAATCAGACATGGCAACAGCGGAAGCGAGAGGGTCCAAGGACCTACATGACGACACGACAAAACAAGATGTCAGCACAGGCATCGTAATCCCAACGCTGGTGGAAGGAGAAATTCTCACTACGACAAAGTGGGAGGTCTGGTCCTGGTACGCCTATTATATCGGTTCCAATGGGCTCGCCTTGTTCAATTTTGGCCCGACTGCCTTCCAGAATTTACTTGACCAGGCTGCATCCAAGGATACTGGCCTTTTGCAATTTGCTGGCCGCGCCAGAGATATCAATAGCATCGTCTTGCTTGCCAATGGCATCTCTTTCGCCCTACAGGCTATTCTTTTCCTCGTCATCGGAGCGTACGCCGATTTTGGAACTGGAAGACGATGGATTCTGCTGGTCTGGTCCATTGTTTCTTATGGAATCGGCTTTGGCTGGTTGGGCGTCCAAGATCCTAGCAAATGGCAAACGGCCACAGGCTTATACATCGTCGGCCTGATCGGATACCAAATGACGCTTACATATTGGACTGCCGCATTTCCCTCTCTGGCCAGGAACCTGCCTCAACTAAGAGACGCCGCGCTGCAGTACGAGTCGGGCGAAATCACGCCGCAGGAGATGGACCGCAAAGACGAGGTGGAGAGAAGCAGACTGAGCAACGTTGCATTCTACATACAATCCATCGGCGAAGTCGTCATCTTGGCCATGATCGTGGGCATCATGTTCGGCGTCAAGGTCGACAAGAGCGTAGCGAATAACAATCGAGGGCTCTCGGTTCTGATCGCTTTCGCTACAGCCTGTTGGCTCATTCTCTCGATCCCTTGGTTCATCTTGGAGAAGAAGCGTCCGGGAATGAAGGTCCCAGACCACTTGAACATGGTGACGGTCGGATTTTGGCAACTTTGGAGGGCCCTTGGGCAGATTTGGCACTTGAAACAAAGCCTAATCTACCTTGTCGGATATTTCCTCCTCGGCGACTCTCTCAACACTACTGTCACAGTCATTGCCACGCTACAGAACCAGGTTGTGAGCTACGAGACTCTTACCTTGACTTACCTGCTCATTGTCGGTATAGCCGCCCAAGCTATTGGCATTGGTACCTTTTGGCTCATCCAGAAGCGATTCAACCTCAGTGCCAAATCCATGTTCAACGCAGTCATGGTCTCTATCATACTCTTGGATGGCTGGGGTATGATTGGCAACTGGACTGACAAGTTTGGGTTCAAGAACGTCTGGGAGATTTGGCTATACCAGGCTTTCTATGGACTTTTTGTGTGTCCCTGGTACAGCTATTCTCAGATCATGATCAGTTCTGTGACTCCCAGAGGACACGAGTTTCTCTTCTTCTCTTTGTTTAACATCATTGGTAAATCGTCCAGTTTTATCGGGCCGTTTATCAGCAGTGCCATTATCGATGCCACTCCTGGTGGCACCAATAATAGCGCACCATTCTACTTCTTATTCGCCCTGAGCTTGGTCAGTGCTATTGGTATCTGGTTTTTTCTCGATCTGGAGAAGAGTGCTCGAGAACAGGAGGCTTTTATCATCAAAGAGAAGATAGATTTAGAAAGGCGAGGAGCTGAGCAGCTATAGTGCTTCCTAGAAAACCTGGTCTATTTGGTCATAGAATGTGTTTAGTATTACAAGACCGTGGTGTTAAAGCCCTCGTCGCCTCCCTAGGCGAAGGCAAAGCCCGCCTTCTCTTCGGTCTCTTCTTCCCTCACCTCTTCTTCCTTAAGTAAACCCTGCGAGGATCCCCGGAATCATCAGAGATCAATCCGGACTAGATGAATTCCGGTTTCCGCCACCTACGATAAACGAAATGCCGTTCCTTGTTCCGCCGAAGTCTGTCAACATCAGGTCGCTCATGCGATAGCGTCACACGGACAGCGGATATCCAACAAGCGACCAGATTTTGACACAATCACACAATCACCAGGTGCAGGCGGAGATCGTGTCAAACCGGAACGTTTGATGCATATGTGTGTAGCCAAAATTACCATATACTGCTATGTAAGAAAAGAAAATGCTCAGACTGCGCCTTTGGGCGGTGGCAGCGATAAATGACCCTATCACGGTATGCGAGATCCCCCGGATAAGCTGACAACTGCTACTGGAGCGTAAGTAGATGACTGCTTGAACGCTGGGCCTTTAAATATCTGCATTGTTGTTAAATTTGTTGACTGTCCATCGTGGAAATCCAGCCGGCACACCAAACAGCCCACCCCGTACCGCATGGCCTGTTCCCTCCAGATTGGAAGTCAACTCCAGTCCGACTGGAGTGGATAATGGCGTATTGAGAGTAGTGCACATGAGCACGCCTTGTACAAGATACAGGTTGAACAGGACACGAAATACGACGCATGTCAGAACGAGCGACCGACCTATGCTCGGAAATTAAGGCTTAAATCCGAGTCTAGTGCTAGGCAGCTGTCTGCCTTACGGATTCCAAAGGTATGTAAGGCCAGATTTCTCAACCCTCTCTGGGGCCTGGGACGAAATTCTTGCACTGATCTATCACCTGGACAGAAGCACTGCCATCTCGTGTTCCTTTTTGAATTTAATTCTCTATGAACTGGTGAACAATGGCTGATCAAATCGAGCCCGAGATCGTTTTGTATGACTTGGCCTGCACCAAGAACACGTGCTTCTCTCCTGTCGTCTGGCGCATCAGACTGATGCTCAACTACAAACGTATTCCTTATCGGACCATCTTTCTCGAATTTCCAGACATTGAGCCTACGCTACAAGGGCTGTGAGTTTTCTTCAGCTTGTATTATGAACAAGTCCCTTGAGGTAACACTCTCCAGGGGTCTGGCCCCCCACGACTCTAGTCCGGGATCCAAGCACAAATACACGGTGCCGGCTATCCAACATGTGTCAACCAACACGTATATTATGGACTCGCCGGCTATCGCGGAATTCCTCGAGTCGACCTACCCAGACCCGCCGCTGCCACTGACTTCAGAGCTGGGCCGTGAAATCGAGACCAAAGCTCGCAGTGCAGTTGGTCCAGCATTCGGCGCTTCAGTCATGCCACGCGAAATTTACATCCTGTCGCCTCAAGCCCAAGTATACTTTCGTAGCACGCGTGAGGCCTTGCTTGGACGTCGACTCGAGGACTTGTTAGATCCGAAAAAGGAGGAGCAGGCATGGGCTACAGTGGCAGACAAGATGCGCGAGGTTGGTGAGTTAATGCTGACGCACAAGGTTGATGGACCGTTTGTACTAGGTGCTCAGCCGAGCTATACCGACTTCTTTATTGCAGGATCGCTTCAGTCAGCTAGGGTGGTGGATGAGGCGATATTTCAACGGTGCATCAAGTACCCCGGTTATCACAACATCTACGAGGCATGTCTGCCTTATATGCAGCAGAAAGATTAAGCTAGTCGCATTGTTGGTCACTATAGCCAGCTCGAGTGGTGTGTAGCCCGGTGAACAATGGTGATTCAGTTCATAGCCGAGATCGTGATCCAGACTTTCTCTGACGACGTTTTCGTCCTGGAATGTCACAGCTCCGCGAAGCCGTTTCATCGCTGGTAGGCCCTTGAGCCAAACGACGCTGAGTCCAATGATCAGCACTGATAAGAGAGAACATGGGGCCGCCTAGAATGGAAGCTCATACGTTGTGCTTTCCCATCATCCATGTTGCTTCACCGAGTTAAATCGCGCGTGGGACGAGTTTGGCCAGGGCCAGCCTGATGGTAAAATATGGTCTGATGGAGGCGGCGACTGATAGGTGGGCGCCCCGATAGAGGATACGTTACGGCCGGCCCAGATTTCCATACAGACCTTCGAGCAGGCCTGCCAAGCAAGCGGGTTGGAAAATAGACGAGCTCTGCTAAAGACCAGATCTACTCGTTTTTGATTTTCTGCTTCTGGCGGTGTTACAGGACGCCTCGTTTCCACAGGACTTGGTACTCTCGGTCATTGTTCACATCACCAACAGGGGATACTTTGACTCCACCACAGTCTACATCTATCCATAAATTACCAGAAACGCAGTATTTTGGATCTACTAGCATCTCATAGAGAGTTATTTTGTTCTTCCTGTCACACTTCAAGACACCCTAGTTGACGGGCTTGAGCCAGAATATTCTGAGTCAGGGGACGCCTTCGCGTCGACGTGAATAGCTTATCGAGGATTTGAGTCTAAGGATATGAAGCAAGGAGGACCCGCGCAGCAATAGCATAGACAACGTATCCCGTCAGAGCGCTGAAGACCGAACAGATGGAGAAGGCTGTGCTATGGTCATTGGTTAGCAGCGAGAACAAGGCATCATGTCAACAGAAAGGATCGCTATAAGCGGGATATCTTCAAGTTGAAATCATGGCACAGGCCCTCTTGTTGAACGGTGGCCGAATTTGGAAATGTGGATGTACTGGAACATCAGTCGGCCCGTCAGCCTTTCAGGATAAGCATGTGAGGGTGTGCATCCTGTTAGTACAGCGGTAGAATAACCTCTGGTTATCTAACAAAGCTTCCTACTTTTTCGCTAAACAGTGTTCCTCTTGTTCCAGTCAGAAATTTGGCCTTGATGTTTGTGAGGGGAAAGAAGGGAGATAATGCTGCTCACGTCTGGATACAAGTCAGCTGCGCAGTGACCCGGGAGAGTATTCAGAAGCCATGTGGAGTAGAAGAGAGAAATAGGTGTTTAGTTTCCCGCCTGTGTATGAGACTCAAAGAAGCTATGACCTTAATGCTCAAGCCAGAGTTGCCTACTGTCTCTATGAAATACTTATGTACAGCTCAAGCATTGATTTACGTGTATTACATATTCCTAACGATATACTAGATGAACAAAGTCCAGGCCTACCCGATAGCTATGCGGCTAGTGAGCTGGTCACGTGCAATCCCCCAGTTGGGGTCCTGTTAGTGTTGATCTGGAGGACCCATGTTAGGTCGTGGCGGGAAAGATTGTTGTGAAAGCGCGCCGCGTCGCGTTCCGGCGTACACTGTAGCTCTATAGAGTTAGACCCAGACCGGCCTTTGAAACAGAGGCTAGGAATAAGCTAAGATACGCGTTCAACTCCGATCCGGACCCGGCGCGGATGCCTTGTCATCCCCATGTCCAAAATACATCCCCTCTTGACCCTGACACAGCACTCCGCTAATTCCCTGCTGGGCCCTACTACGAAGCACAGTGGAGGTCCATCGCTGGGCCGGAATCCTTCACATTCTGCACTGGATTGCTGCAGGGCAGGTAGGGAGTCTACTGGGGTACCCTCCAATCCAATGTGCATTCTATCCTGGTACCAACCCGAATATCTCCCTGTTAGTTGCAGTTTATAAACAGTCCATCAACATAAAATTCTTAACAACTGGAGAGACATGGAAAATCATAGGCAACGAGATGAAATCACTTGGAATAGTCTAGTTCACATCACTGCGTCAAATGTCATGACCTTGCATTCAAACCACATCCAAGATGAGACATAGAGCATTCTTCTCCCGCCTCATCCATACTTTGTCAGATGTGTTGTCTGCCACTCAAAAGTCCTGAGTCTAGCGTTGATCCTATCCGGAGCGCAGACCTACTGGGAAGGGGAATCAAGCCAGCCGAGCGAAGACAAGGTTTCTGTACTTGCGGCATTCAACATCGTTGGACATGTTGATGCATATTGTGTCAGCAAAAGTCATGACCTGTATAGACAGCCCCTTCTTATCGACCTCATGTGGGACAAGTGGCTCATGTAGCGCGGATGCGGCTTCAGAATGATAGACAGCCGGTTTTTGCATTGTAGTTAGAGTGTATGTACTGAGGGTGGTTGACTCAAGACTGATGCTGCGTTGGAGGCCATAGTTGCTCTTGCACCCGGCTTTGAGAGACTGCTGTTGCACCCTACTGACTTTCTGTTTACGGCGTGCAATATAAAATAGAGACAGAAACATGTAGTGTACGCTGCTAGCTAAGGAAGTGGCGCTGCTAGCCACATTGATAATAGAGCTGTTACTAGATGATTCGATCTACAACTACTAAGGTAGAATCTTTGTTAGTAGGGGGGCCAAGGGGGCGTATCGTTTCTATTGTAGTCTCCTATATCGACACGACTCTAGCTAGCAAGGCGTTTCAGACAATAGGTAAGGGCGCCCTTGAGCGTCCTTGTCAGGACAGTCTCGTAGGCGACGTTAGTTTTAGCGTATTCGAGTCTTCGAGCATGCTGAAACGCCGGATGAGATCTTTAAGGGTGAAGGTTTGCTAGTTACCCACGCAGCCAGCATCAAAAGCCAGTATTACATCTACCTCTTGTACTATGCGTGCTAACTCTGACCTAAAATGCACCACTGATTTTCTTTTACTTCTTATAAACCTAATTTCTACCTATTGTTTTTCTCAGCTCCTCAAAAATAGCATAGTCTAATCCTAATCCCAGGGAGGTAATACTCCCGTGCATTACCGCATCTCCCCAATGCACTGGATCTATTTGACTTGGCGAGATAATATCAACTTCCTCTGTACCATTAGCAAATTGATTCTCATGAGCAATGTCTAGCGATATACTGCCGTTAGCGTCCACGATTTCTCTGTGAGAATTTCCTAGGCTGAGCCGTGGTTGTCTCTCACTTGCTAAGTGGGCCATCGAGCTGCCATCGCAGGGCGTTGGTGTCTCGGCGTGACACTCGGAGAGGCTCTGGTGCTTACCAGCATCGGGGTTTAAGCCGGTTTCTGCGTATGCATCCCTGCCGTATTCGAATCTAGGTTCAGAAATAGCAAGGCCTTCAAGCTCCCCCATACTATCACCGTTTGGCACGTGTTGGGCGCCCAAGCTCGCGTCCTGTTTGCCATCTCCTGGCTCCAGGGGCACAAAAGTCAAGCCTTTCGGTCCCCAGCCACTGAGCAGGCCAAGACATGGTGTAACGGGTATTCCTGCACCGAAAACAGGACCCGCAGATATGTCATCAAGGCTGACCGGTAAATCCCATTTGCCCGGCAGTTTTCCTTTGCTGATGCTAAAGTCCATCGCTGTCACTAGGCATAGATACTGTCTGGGTTTCAGGCGGAGAATTTGGGTCCAGCTTGTCAAAGTTTGTGAGTCTCCTGATCGAATTTGCCTCGCACGAAAGCTTTCATAAGCTGTTGTGACGTTGCACTTGACAGCTTTGATTACCCATTCAACCGCCGTGTGTCGTGGCCTGCACGCCTCGATAACTTGAACTAGAACGTCGATCTGGGGTTGATTGCCACGACCCGATGGCGTGGTGCTGTCACTCGGAATCCAACTGGTCCAGGCGTCCTGGCGCAACTTGGTGTCTAGTGCTTGGAGGGCCAAAGGAAAGGCAGCGCAGCCAATGCTATAGCAGGCGTTGGTTAGGAATTTGACTCATCGAGGTGAATACGCGGGGCGTTGCTCACACGCTCAACGGCAGCCACTGGGCAAGACGCAGGCGTACCAATTCTTCCAGGCACTCTGAGACCTGACGCAGTGCTTCCTCTACCTGATTGTCATTCTCATCAAGAGTCCAGTCTTGGTAGTCAAGTCCCAGAGAAGTGGCTACCGTATTAAAATGCATCATCTCATAATGACAAAGAGTCGTCATTGCCGAGCTAGAAGGATGTTAGAGGTGACTCGACTGGGTGGTTTTGCATGCCGGTAAAACTGACTAGTAGTATAAATCTAGCAACCTCGTGAATAAGGTGAGTGAATCTCTTGCTGCAGCTGAGGGAGCAGCATCTTGAGCTTCTTGACTGTCCAGTTTCGCTTTTGAGCATTGGGCGGTGGTCTGCCATTGTCGAAGCGCAGATTTGCACTCCATGATATTGTCTATCTCGGCATTGACCCGAGGAAAAAATGGCCTTGAGCTGTGCTGGAGGGCCGACACCATGGTAAGAATATCCGTCAGTACCACGCAGAGTTTGACCAGCTCCACCAGTATGTCTGAGAGAAATGATTTGGTTGCTGCGGTATACACCTTGGACATGTGAATCTCTTCAGCCACATCTGATTGTCCAAGCGGAGGGCTGCAGCCAAAATCGAAGTTCGAATGATCAATATTGATGTGCCGGCGGGAAGTCAACGGCATCACACGGTCCCGAATGATGCAGCACCACCATAGGCGCTTGAGACAATTCCTCGACGAGACTTGGTCTGCACTCTGCTGGCATCCAACAGCGGGAATCGACTGGTACTGGTCTGCCTTGGCCTCCCTGGCCTGGAAGATGGCAATGTTGAGCCACATGGAACCCAAACGTGCCGATTCCGTGTGATCAAGCGGCGTGAGATGAGAGTGTGAAAGGAGGATGGCAGCTTGTGCAATGGCAACCGGAGATGGTTCGCAATTGAAGTCATACAAGAGCTTTTCCCGCCCGTTGGCGTTAGTTCACTGGTAAAACATGTCAGACTATACGTCCACAACGTACCTTGGCGCGTCTGTAGAAGGCAGTTTTGGCGGCATGAGCGTCCTTGAACCCAAGCGCCGAGACAGCACTACTCGAAACGAACTGCAGTCGAATTAGCGACAGGCATCATCTTGCAATATTGAGAGACTCACACTTGCACAAACGAACAAGATTGCTTGCATTACTAACATGGGCACTTTGCCGGCCGTCTCGTTGTGCGGACGCTTGCCATCATATGCGGCCCAGAACTCGGCTTCATTGAGCATAGGCAGCATAGGATGGACATGCAGAAAGTAATGCCGAATAAATTCATCAAGAATTGATCTCTGAGGAAGGGTGAAGCATCCTTGCGCAATGAGGAACTCTCGATCCTGATCAAATATTGAACGGATCGTAGGTGCTTGGAGAAAGGAATAACTCGGGTAAACGGGGCCAGTCGCCTCATCCCGAAGCTGCTGGTGGGCAGATGATTTTGCAGTGCGTAGAGTTGAAGATTCATCTGCTGTCGATGTAGCGGAGGGGATGTAGTACCCGCTTGATTGATGAGTTGTCGAGAACGTTGGCGATGAGATTGGTTTGCTGGCCCCAGAGATGGAATGGACGTTGTCTGAGGGACGCCGCCGTCTTGGAGGTGGCTCGTTAAATGGCCTAGAGGACTTGAGGGTGGAGGCCGTCGTTGGTTGACATGTTCGAGTCAAGTCACAACTTGTTCCGTCTAGTTGGCAGTTCACGCATTGCTGTGAGCTGTCAACCGTCACACATCGTACTTTGCGGTAACGGCACAGGCGGCAAGCACGGGGGGCTCGACGTCGTGTTTTGGCCTGGGTCAGTTGCATGGTGCTCAGGAGACAAAGCAAATAGAATGGCGCCGTGTGGAACTGGATGGAATCGCGAGCGGCGCCAACTTTTATTATTTCAGGAGACAACGGGGGCTGTCCCCCCCTGCATCGATCGACGCCTTCCCCACTTGGACCATTTGTGTTGGCTTCCTTGGCATCTGATATGCTGAGGTTGCCAACGGGCTTCGTATTTGATGATGGCTTTTGCCGGGGCCCTTACCCGGCTTGCTACTAACCCATAAGGAGCGAGGCGGTCATGCACCCCGCATGCATAACGTTACCTACCCCAGACACCCAAAGCGAACCAAGAGCATGTGGCAAGGGTTAAGCCAATTGCAGTCACTGTCTAGACTGTGTGTGTTGTGACGGCTCATCAACAATCATATTGACAACAGGGGTGGGTACAGGGTGCCCGGCCGAGGATCTCCAGAGCACATGTGATTTGTAAGGAAAGGACTGGTACTTGATTCACCAAAGTTTCATGTCAACAAAGGACACTCACTTGGTTAGTATAGACAGGCCATACCGCTCAGCAATCCGCTCAAGGCACTACTATAGATTGAGGAAAAGACAGACTAGAACTATGTACAAGAATCCGAATGTGGTAAAAGCCATACAAGGGGCATGCTCCCAGTGACTGGGCAAGATGTTGAAAATGCAGGGGCGTCACAACATGACAATCTCTGCACTACCACTCCACCGCTCAAAAGTTGAACTCGCCGTGGCTGTTTGCGATAATCTGGTAGCTCTCACTCCTGAAGTCATCATTGATTATCTTAGACTTGTCGGCCTCAAAGTTGATCAACTTGGCGGTCTGATCCCACTGCGGCCAGTTAGGGTATTTCTTCTCCACTCCTTTGTTGGGGTTCAAATTGTGCACAAAGTTGACATAGTAGGTTCGGATGCTTCTTGCTGCGTAGTTGTCCTTGATACCATAGAAGACCTGTAACAAATCTGAGCCGTGAAAGGTTCCAAGGATGGGCGTGCCGTGGTCATACGACGCCATGTACGACCATGATGGAACCCCAGGGTTAGCAGCTTTGGCGGCATTGAGGAAACCCCGCCGGCTCAGGGTGAAGATGATGTCTCCAAAGATGGCAGCGCGACGCTTAAAGCCAGGGAATATCTCATTCAAGAGTCCAGTCCGGAACGGACTTCCGTCAGTGACGGCTCCGAGGCCAGAACCATATGTGGCGATGAGCTTGTCCAGGGTGGAGTCCTTGATGTTTTGGAAGGGCAACTCCTTCATAAAGGTCTTGAGTTTGGCCGTGGTGGTTAGATTGGACTGAAACAGCGCGAACAGAGTGCCCTCGTCTTCCTGCACGCCGTTTATCATGGGCACCGCAGCGTAACTGCCTTCAGCGATCAGGACATCGGGGCTCTTGGGGAGGACTTTGCCGTCGGGGCGAGGAACATATGACAAGGCAATAGACTGGTAAGAGAGAAGGCTAGGCACAGAAGTAACAGCGTTGAGGAAGTCGGTAAAGGGAAGCTCGCGGAGACAGTTCAGCGTGTCGGCTTCACTAGTGCATCCGGCATGTTTGACAACTTGGTCATATATCGCTTGACCCTTGGGGGCGTCCATCGGATCGGCTGGCAGAACGCTTCCAGAGCTCATGATGGCCCCGCGAAACAAGGGTTTGCCTAGTCCCCGGTAAAGAAAGCAAGGTCAGCAGTTTCTTCTTTGAAAGCTGTACCTATATCAATGGGATTATGCTCACCTTTGTATTTGTTATCGCCCCCGTAGAGGACCATCTGGTCAGCAACCGAGAGAGCACCGGCTGACTCTCCCCAAATGGTGACTTTGTCAGGATCACCCCCAAAGGCCGCAATATTGTCCGCAACCCACTCTAGGCCCATTCGCTGGTCAAGTAGACCCAAGTTGGAAGCGCCGTCCTCCAGGACCTCCTTTCCAGGCATGAAGCCGAACCCGTTAACCCTGTAGTTGACAGCAACGAATATGAATGGCTCGTTGATATTGACGCCGTGGTTGACCAGGCTGCTCCCATCATACATAGATGACCATCCGAGCTTGGCGACAACAGAGTTAGCATCACTGTTGTGCTTCCAGGGCAAAAGCAACATCATTTTGATCTTCTTACCTGAAATGCGCCTCCAAAAATCCAGAATAAAACAGGTAGGCCAGCGTCGGCATTGGTTCCCTCCGGGCGAGCCACGGTGACGGAGAGGCAATCTTCGGTCTGGCCTGTGACCCTCTGCACAAATGGTAGATTGGCAACGTTGCCGAGCGTCTCGAGGAGGAAGCTTGTGCTTTCGGTAGACGATACCATCTGAGGACACGCCGCGGCGGCACCTGTTGCATCATAAGACCCAAATGATTCGTCCAGCCTCACCGGTGGCCTCAACCGCAGTTTTCCAGTAGGAGCCTTTGCGTACGGGATACCGCCGAAGCTCTCCACTTTGTCCTTGACAATGCCGATGACCTTGCCAAGGTCTAGCTCAACAGTCACCTGCTTGTCAGCGCGAGTCTGGACAAAGCTCCCATCGTCTTTCGCGGCTGCTATGGTCCGCATGCCCAAGAGGCAAAGGGTGATGAAGAGAGAGCGCATAGTTGCTTCAAAGGGGTTCAATGAGGATGGGAGGCGGGACACTTGAAGGGGAGTCTTGGCTTGGCCTGGCCGTTGAACTGGGCGTCTTGGTTCCTACTTATCTATCGTGAGCAACTGAACCGAGAGTTACGAAGATACGTACAAACAGACTATCTTACAGTTCTTCTCCACGGCCTGAATACCATCATCTCGGCTTCGGCTATGCAACCGACTCTAGGCACATGTTGGAGCTAACCCCGCGATGTACCCCGGTCGAGCAAACCCTGCAACAACTCGAAAGAGAGGGTCATGAGTGAAGATCGGCCCGCGGAATCACCGTGTGACTGGAAGATCCCGCGGCCCCACTCGAGCGGCTGCTGGCTCGGCATGTTTGATGCTTGGCTTATACATCCTGGAGTGCAGTACGTACCTGATCCCAGTTTAGAGCCCCTGGGTTAGTCCTGTCGGTTGGTTTGGTATGAAGTTGATGAAATTTGGGCTTAGCTGCCAGAGGCAATGTAGATCAACTAGGAGCGACCCGTGGAACCGCGGTAATCGATTCTCGTATCCTCGTATCCGCGGCCTCTCCTCTCCCTTGTCACTTCTCGTGTCAAGGTTGGTTGGTTGATGCTGAGCTATGTGCATAGCCTGGCATTTACACATTTGTTTCAGCTTTTTAAAGTCCAGGGCTCTTATCGGGATGCGTGGTCGATATATTTCCCTCATTGGTAATTGCAAACATCCCTGATTGCGCAGCAAGCCTTTTCTTTCTCTCACTTTTACTCTAATCAATTGCTTGCTTTCAACTAATATGCGGCCCTAGACTTCGTGCACCGCACTCCTAGGTGATTCAGCTTGCCGATCCGCTGCTAAGACGTGCCTTTGCAGTGACTCGATCTCACGGAAGAAGTTCATAGATTGTGCCAGGGGAATCTGACATCAACCAATGACAGGGTTATCCAAATCCTACTAGACAGAGTACACACAGAGAGAGGCTTTGCTAAAGCGGACGAGATCGTCCTTGTGAACGGTTTCCAGACCGACCATTTCCTTAGTGGTGCGGAAGTAGTTAGCAGGGGGGAAAGCTGGAACACTGGGATGAGTTTGGAAGTGCTGAAGGCTATAACGTCAATATTACCATGTATTAGCATCGGGCCATGATGCTATGATGTGTTGATGATCTGCTATTTTTTTTTACAGTTGCAGCCCGGCCCTTGATGTGTTAACCGAGCCCGAAGATCGAGGTTAGGGGCCAGCCTGCGCGGGATAATAGCGAGGTGGACCTGGAGATGAGAACCCTCCTAGTTGGGTACGCCACCTTGTTGAGGAGCGCCGGCCTCTGGTCGCATTGAGGTTGCTGAGAGCCTTCTGGCGGAGGTTGACACTGGCATCGTTGGGGAGGAGCAACACGGGGAGTCGTCAAAACCTAGGCCTAGTGATGCTGCGGAAGGCAATAGGATAGGGCGGCGTTCGCTCTTTTTGGTAAGGTTCTTAGCCATCTGCCCAAATGTGCGCCGTTCTACCCGGGTCCCTGTCTGTAACGGGCGGTAGTATGGTACAGATAGTCCTCAAGCCTTTCAATTGCTTTGACGACCCGATGAAACTGATTCTAATCTAGTCGAGCTGTTGAATCGGATCGACCTGGGCCAACGTTAAACTTGCTGGTGGTCTCGTCCTGCTTATCTTCAACCCACTGGCCAGTCGAAGCATCCTGTGAGTCAAAATCCGCGAGGGAGTGGGCGACCCAGAAGGCATTTCGGATCTGTCTTCTGTTCCTCCTCTGCCGTGGACTGTCCTCATGGTCGTCGAAATGCCAGTTTGCATAATCCATGATACTCGCATCATCGATCTCGCCCACGCCGGGAACGCCCTGCAACAGAATAATCAGACCCGGGTCTTTACCTCGAATAGTGCCCTGGTTTAAAATACCTGTTCGTTAGTGTTTCGGTGTTTCCGGGCGCCTTAGCGGTCGAGATGATTCTTGAGTAACGACCAGACAATTCTCTTGTGTACGAGATCTCTCTTAAGATCTTGGAACGCATCTTGTGTGCTGGGAAATGCGATGATCGGCTCAGTGTTGAGGAGGATAAACCATCGCCTTTGCAATGAAGGGGCGACAAGACGGCAGGGAAACATGGCTATTTCGTCGTCCTCGACTCGGCGGTCCTTTTTGAAGGCATCATTCTGAATCGTTCCACTCTGAATCTTCTCTGCAATCTCCGAGGCCACCTTGAGCCTCCCGCCAGGCCCAGCCGCCCAATTCCGGATTATCAGGACGTCTTCGGCGTCCGACCAGTCAGAGTCATCGAATGACCCAAAGCCCCAGCCGAGGACGTTGTGCCAAGAGACAACTCGGACTTGTATTCTTCAGGAAGTTGATGATGACTTCGCCATCAACGTGTTCAGCGTGCGCATCGCCGTGAACACCCTTGCAATACGATATTTGGGCTCAGTTAACCCATCAAGGGCCGGGCTGCAACTATGATAAAAAACAGATCTTCAACACATCATGACATTTGAAACTCTTCATTCTGCAATGCATGGAATCTCGAGCCACCTTGTGCGAGATGTACGGATGGCCTCGGAGCACTTCGATAACCACCATCCCGGTAGCGATTTTTGAAGTGCTGATAGGGGTGCCATGTAACTTCCAACTTAAGAAGAATATTGGGCTGCTTGACTCCCTGTGGATATCCTGTGTTGTGTCCCTCCATTCCAGGAGTGGTAGACTTGTCAATGCCCTCATCGCCGAAGTGGTTGGTTGATACCGTGCTGGGAACAGCTGTGAGCACCCTTGCCAGCTATTGGTCGTCGTGAACCTCACTTTCCCGGCCTGCTAGAATAGTTAAGACCGATTAGGGCCATAGGCTAATTAATTCATCACATCTCCCAGCTCCTCATGTATGAAAGGTGGGGTCTTTTCTGTTTCCAATTCAAAGAGAGCGACACACCTTTTTTGTCCAACTCTGTTGGCGTTGCAACCGCCAAGTGCAGAACTCACCTCTGAGGCAGCGGCATGAACATGGCTATAGTGACTACATCTGCAGTCTTTGTATCTTTAAGGTGTTCTTGTTTCTATAGGTAACTCAAGACAAAGACAACTGGTGGTGACTGAAGGCCAGAGTGCGTAATCAATCAACAACTTCCAATCGTTGGACCCCCAGCTGTGCATCTTTTATGGGTACAGATTCAGGGCATGCAGTCTAAACCCCTGAGACAGTTGCTGTCCTCGTAGGCCAGGAACCCCCCGCTTTGAACAAGACTCAATGTTGACGTTGCGAAAATGCGCGCGAGTTAATAATTATTGAATGTATTGAAGTATTCAGCATTGAGAATCACCTCGTCGGCACACAACAGGCTGATGATCCGGTCTTTTCTTCGACTCTTGGTTTGAATTATCTACCCCCAAGGTTTATGCCAAGCTGTCAAACTGCGCCAAGCCGCCAAGACACGGGGTCGCAGGGAATGAGGCTGTCAGCTAAATTTTAGCGCTCCTTTCAGAGCGAGCATGTTCACGTCACCCGATATTTCTAGTACTCAATCCCAACAATTGTCCCATTACTCTGAGAACGATCTGGACCGCCTCGAGATGAGGGGCTGCGTGTACATGGTTTATGAGGCATTTTTCTCTTTGGTTGAGATTACCCCATTAGAGGCATGTGATCCGGTGTAATCCGTTCTGGTGTCCGGTGCTTCATCAGGCTCTTCCAATCTGGATTCGAGTTTACACCGAGGTGACTCAACTTGCGCCCGCAACTAATCCAGACTGGTACAGGCTTGGTTTTCATGTTCCAGGGCACTCGGCGCTTCATGTTGTACCAACGATATCACGTTTCCGCAATTGATGACCACGATCCGGAAGTTGACCAAGAAGGTAGCCTTAGCTCTTAGGAGGTAATTTTCCTTCATTGACGAATACCCCACCCCTTTGATGGAATAGCCAAGATTATGTCCATCGTATCTGTGCCTTGAACCTTTTGGGCTTGTCTTGATAACAATTTTTGATACGTAACGTAGTGGGCGATATTCCACCAAACCATCCTTGTCGGCTTCGTTTAGCCTTTCCGATGGGGTTGGATTCACACTCTGCCTTCGGGACACGACCTATGGGCTGATTCATCCCAGCGTAACAAAGACCTCATCGCGTAATTGATAAGGAAAGCATTGAGCGTCCCGCTTGCTATAACGGGTAGTATGTGGTGGGAGGGGAAGGGATATATGAATGGGGGTGCCTGGCCAGCGCTGAACGAAACCACCCTCTTTTTCTTGTAATTTATGTTTCTTCAGCTTTCTTATCTGGCTCCCTATCACTGTCCTCCATCCTCTCTCTTTATACTACCATCATCGAACACTTTTCATCCCTACGTCTAAGATGACGAATCCAGAGCCTACTGAACCAAACCCTGGTCCTGGCAACCAAGATATGGCTCGTTTCTGGCACAGAGACACGAGCCAGCCTATGGACACTTCTGCCCTCCCTTCTGACGGGCTCGCCGACATCGACGACGAAGAAAAGGCGCGAGCCATTGCAGAGCAGGACTTGCGGGGCTCACGCAAGCAGGTCAGTTGTGGGCTTTTGTCTCACAAGGCTGGGTTGCTAACTAAATTGTGCGGTAGGCTTTTAGCGGTACTCTGCTCCTCTGGTTGAGCTTCCAAGCTACTGGTGTCATCTATGGTGACATTGGTACATCGCCTCTCTATGTCTACTCGTCCACGTTCTCGACTCAGCCTTCGTGGAACGATCTCGTCGGCGCTCTCTCTATCATCATCTGGTCCCTGACCCTGATAGTCACCGTCAAATATTGCTTCATCGTCTTACAAGCCGACGACGACGGGCAAGGAGGCACCTTCGCCCTCTACAGCCTCCTGACGAGGTACACTCGCATCGCTCACCGTGATCCGAAGGAGGCGACAGGGACCCAAATGGAGAGATACCGCACAAATGATCTCAAAACTGGCGGGAAAAGCCTTCGTTGGTTCCTCGAACACTCCAAGGTCTCACAGTTCATTCTCCAGTTCATCGGTGTGCTAGGTGTTTCCATGGTCATGGCCGACGGTGTATTAACACCAGCCCAGTCTGTGCTGGGGGCAATTCAAGGCATCAAGGTTGCCAACCCAAACCTGGGAACGTCTGCCATTGTCGGGATTTCATGCGCCATCTTGACTATCCTCTTCTTGATCCAGCCGCTTGGGACATCCAAGATTGGAACTTCATTCGCCCCAATCGTCTCAGTCTGGCTGCTCTTCAATCTTTGTTCCGGCATATACAACCTTGCAGTGCATGACTATACTGTTCTGAAGGCTTTCAGTCCCCATTTCGCCTTTACCTATCTAGTGAGGAATGGGCATGAGGGGTGGAAAACGCTAGGTGGCCTTCTTTTGGCATTTACTGGTGTCGAGGCTCTCTTTGCAGACCTTGGAGCGTTTAGTAAACGTGCTGTTCAGGTTTCCTGGCTATATCTAGCCTATCCATGCCTGCTACTCGCGTACACTGGGCAAGCGGCGTTTATCTCGCGTGATGAGACACAGACGGCATTCACGAATCCCTTCTTTAACACCGTGCCACCCGGGAGCTTTTATTTCAGCCTGGTCATTGCTGTCCTAGCAGCTATTGTTGCCTCTCAAGCCATGATTACATCGACATTCCAGCTCTTGACACAGATCATGAGGCTTTCTTACTTTCCACATATCAAAGTGGTCCATACCAGCAAGAAGTTCAACGAACAGGTCTACCTACCAATGGCCAACTGGCTCATGATGATTGGTACCATAATTGTAACAGCAGTTTATAACAACGTAGGTAGTCTCCGAATCATATAAATATTGGTATTCCTCTTTACTGACAGCCGGGTAGACAACTTCTTTGGGCAATGCATACGGTGTTTGCGTCATCACTGTTACGTTTAGTACGTCCACTTCAACATATTTGCAGGAGACGTTACCACTGCTGACTATAACTGCCATCGCTAGTTACGACTTGCATGGTCGCACTTGTAGCCATCCTTGTGTGGCGGTATCCCGCTTATCTTGTCTTCCCAATCTGGCTCATCTTCGCGTCTTTGGATGGAGCTTTCCTCTCCTCAGTTTACGAAAAGGTTCCAGATGGCGCCTGGTTCACGCTGATGCTGGCATTCATTCTGTCATCAATCTTTACGCTTTGGCGATTTGGAAAGGAGGCTCAGTGGAAAGCCGAGTCCAAAGACCTGCTGTCGCCAGCCGTCTTGTTAGACACTAGCACGACTACCTCGACTACAGACCTTGGGTCAATGACCCTTGCCCCTGTTTTCGGCGGCGTGCCGGTGTCAACGGTGCCAGGCATAGGCATCTTCTTTGACAAGTCTGGTGACTCGGCGAGTGTACCGCCCTCGTTTGCACAGTTCGTGATAAAGTTCGCCGCTCGACCAGCCATCATCGTCTTTTTCCACATGAGGCCCTTGTCAGTTCCCTCGATTCCTCTGCACGAACGTTACGTTGTAACTCGTGTTTCTGGGATTGGTGCGTGCTACGGCGTCGTACTACGACATGGCTACACCGACAACGTGCTCTATCCTGGCCTGGGACGCGATCTCCTGGGTCAAATCGATCTGGCTATCTCCAGAGGCCGGCGTACTGAGGCAACCGACGGCGAGCTAAAGTACTTGCGCTCAGAGTTTAATTCCCAAATGGTTTATGTGCTCGGAAAGGAGACGATGAAAATTCGCTCTCCACTAGTGGGTTCAAAGTCCCTTTGGGCCTACTTTCGCTCTTGGCTATTGTGGACTTTTCTTTGGATTCGAGAGAACTCGCGTGCCAAGCTGGCAGATCTCGACATCGATGCAGACAAAGTGATTGAAGTCGGCTTCCTTAAGGAAATTTGAGCAAAGCCCAACATCATTGAGAGGCTGCAACTTCACGTTACCACAAAATGTACAGGGCTCATAGGCAGTTACTTCTATAGTTTGGGCTTGTTAAAGATGACGAGAAGAGAGTTTTCCGCCTGACGTATCTAGGAACAATTAATTGCCTGATTGCCCACCCATTCAATCCCATAGCCATCCCTGATCTCGGTGAACAGTCTGCTACAGCCATTCTCTATGTGTTGAGATTCGGAGTGTCTTAAACCTAGTCCCTCGCTCATTGTGCATCCTGTAGGGCCGTCATTTTGATGCTTGGTTTTGGATCGTACCGACAACATCCAAATCAAGCTGTGTTGTATATTGTCCCTCCTTCAGCCCCGTCACAGAATCAGACCATTAGCAAACGACATAGACCGTTCATTTCTCCGTTCTCCACCCATTAACTCGTGGTCATGTTGCTCAATGCTCTGTATCACACTGCAGGAGCCCGGTTTCGACCGTTTCATCCCCACTTCTAGTACATGTATCGCAACTACCTGCTACACCATCGATGCACAGCCCTCCGCTCTATCAATCATCACTCTCTGGACGAGCCAGTACACCACCGCGCTTTGTTGCTATCCCAGGAAAGCTCGGGCGTACTTTGGATTCGCTAGTTGAGCCATGTGAGTCTGTGGACTGATGCTACAATGTGTGGCCAGCGTTGACCATCTGCAGACAACAACAGATTTTGTGTCCTGCCTATCAACATATGAGGGGCTCGAAACGTAATAGCGAAGAACTCCACAAGACATAATTCTAGCTAGAAGTATGGCAGTCGACATTCGCGTGACAGCGAAAGCTGTAGCGTCGCATGCGCAGTAGTAATACAAGGACTTGCAAAACCCCTCTGTATTTTGCCCTACACCTCATCTCCGCCAACATTTATTCTTCTAATGCTAGAAGAAATATCCAGCTTAGAAACATGATTGCGTACATTAACACACATAACGGATGCACAATCACATTGCCAAAGTTCTGGGCCAATAAATCGGTCAAGAGAGGAACGACTGCACTGCCACTGCTGCCCATTGCGCTGACGACCGAGAGACTTGTGACCCTTTAGACCGCATAGTGATGATTGAGAGCGGGAGTTGATCAGTGATCCTTGGCACAAGGCACCAAGCCTAATCGATGGTCGGGGCTGGCTTGCTGTTTCCGAGAAGAACAAACCACTGGTTGAGTACAGGAGAGAGGTTCTGATGAATTAATGATGGTGGTACAGATCAACACACAGCTGATAAGAACCCACATTGACTGACCCTTCCAGGACGCGCAATTGGTTACCAGATCTGGTAATTGTTTCCACGCGCATCGCACCCTGTTGGCATTGTTTCCAGCTTGCGTTAGGCTAGTCTGAAGACATCCCAGGGCCTCTGACCTAGTAGGTGTTGCTTCAATCGTACAATAAGTCCAGGTTTTCCCATAGATGGCTATACATTGAATTGGATTTCGCTCAAATAGATATCAGGGCTTCTTTCGTGTGCTCGAGAGGTGCAATAATTGACAGATAGCACCATGTTACTAGTGATCCGAGTTGGACCTCTCATTTTATAGTAATATAGAAATCTATCTTGTCACGGTTGACGATACGAAATTACAATTACTATTCGCATACTATGGATCTAATACTTGGCAAGGAATCTCTAACTTCTCTCCCAGCAGGGTTGTAATATCGTTGATCTATATTGACATCTTAGCTTACCCATGTTTCCTCAAGGGAGCAACAACGTTCTTTCATTTTCCCCCTCATCATGATAGACGTGACGCCTTCTTGCTTCCTTGAGAAGCTTAGGGTCGACACGAGGTCCCCTGACAGCAGCCTTCAGTGAGCATGACCAACCGAGCCACGCACAGAGTAGCAGTACAATAGTGACGACGCTACTTGCGTCAGCATGATCAGTCCTGTTAGGCCATCAAGTATGCAATACCCGCCTATCGTAGTTCACATTGCTACCCGTCACCGGATATTCGGTACGGATGTAGCAAGCGACACACAAGAAACATGCCCAAAGAGGGGATACGAGATTGAGAGCATATCCAAATCGCTCAAGATTAAAGTTGTGCTCGGAGAGGAGCTGCTTAAATGCATAAAAACGGAATAGCTGTAGAATGACGGCATTCAATAGAATGTTGTAGCGGGGGCTCCCGATTAGAAACGACTCGTCTTTACAGTGCTCGCTCGAGAAAAGTTACATTCAATGGCAGTTGATCTCAATCAAGATCCAACCATCCTCTCAAAGTTCACGCCTATCCCCCCCTATCTCTGCGCCCAACGGCGTGTATTACAGCGATGGCCTGGTGTGGTTCGCTGCCTTTAGCAAAAGTCATACAAAGAAAGGCTAGGAACATAGGCCTTCTCTGTAGACATATGATCCGGTTACCAACGAAGCCACTATTAGGCTAAACAACTACTATGGTTACTACTTTAGAACGATCGACGACCTGGTTGTGCGTCCCATCACTAAGCATGTCCAGTTCACTGATCCCTGTTCGTTGTCCCCTCCCGACCAAGGATAACACATCAGTCTCTATTGGAAATATTACCATTACTAACGGAGGCTCGCTCGGTACCTTACTCTTGGTATACTGGAACGTCTGACACGTGCCTCAGCTACCCATCACAACTTGGAGATTTGATCCCAAGACAGGTGCAACCTACGTTTTTGACGAAGAGTTGCATCAGGTAGATGGTATCAGATTTAGTGCTGACGGTAAGATCTTGCATGTTGGCAATAACAGCGAGTATTCTTCCGTAGCACTCGATCAGTGCCCGGGCTGGTGATTTACACGTCTCTGAGAAACTCATCTTCGGGAACACCCTTCTTGAAGGAATCCCGGTAGAATTCCCCCAGCCTCACGATCAACCCATCTTCGATCTCCATGCTAACCATTGCCACCATGCGCCAGTCTGTTCCCGTCGCCGGCTTCAGAGGTAGGGACGCCAAAAATGTTCCATTCATGATGACCCTGAACGCGCAGCTCGTCCTGACTTTCCCGTCCACAATGTCGCTTTTGGCCCACCAAATGGGCGTCGACGGGTCAAGCACCGCCGTGAAATTGGGGTTGCCTTGCGCCATGATTTGTGGTGGTTGTCCATTCGGATTCTATGCAGCTGGGAACCGTAGTCGATGTAGATAGCATTTGGGGCGAACAGATTGGAAAAGGCGGCCGGATCGTCGGCGGACCAAGCAGCAACCCATCTCTGAGGAAGGGTTTCTTCGGACATGGTGTTCAAAAGGAGACAGGCGTTATGGTTAAGGCAAGACTGCTTGAAAATTCAACGGATCTGGCTGTGTGGTGAAGCAACATATAATAACCGACCAGGGGTTACGTGAACCTCAGCTTTTATACTGTGTCGCCTACCCCTTCCACACCACAAACCCCAAACGCCGTCGGCGTTAAATTGCGGCTCTTTCGTTAGACTCTCACTTTGATTATTAATTCCCTATGATTTGAGACTTGTGTTAAGGACCCAGAGTTACTCAGAGGGAGGCCGGTCCGTGGGACCCGATGGACACGGACGTGGTGGACAGGAGGATTCACTAGCATCTGCCGAGCCTGCAAGCCTCCATGTTTGCGCCCGTACGCCGTATATTATTACATTGGTACCACTCTTAGGCAAGGATAAGAACGATCCGGCTCAGCTCATTGGACCGCCCGCTATTGTTCTGCTTTGACCGGCAGCTGACTCAAGGTCATCTATTCCCAATCTTGCTACAGTATTGAACTCTGCGCTCCCCTAGGCGCCGAGACGAATCTTGCGTTTTCCTAGACGCACAGACGGGCTTTTGCGCCGAGACATCCGTCGGCTTGTAATAATTACTTGTCCGTCATTTGACCGGAACTCTACAGTAGCGTCCTTTCACGCAGCAAGCACAGACATTGACCTGGTGACTTATTACGGTCCGCCATCCGAAAGTCAAATTTACTTCGCAGTAGCCGGGGATTGGCGCCGGAGAATGAGAATGCATACGCGCCTTGAGCTCGATGGTCAGTATTACAGGAGTAATCGACAGGTCATCGAGAGCGCCAACCATGGTGTTGGCCTGGCATTCTGATTTGCGAAGAGATTCCGATCATAAAAGGAGCGTTGATTCACTCAAGAGTTTACATCGTGAACGAGAAGTTTCTAGGCTGTGGTACCTCTGCAAACGAATTCGACGCAAGAGGTGGCTACAGAGACTGACGGAAGCCGATGGAAGCCTGAGGCCTCGGCCTAATGGGAACGCAGCTAGCAAGCTACAATATTCGAAAGCCTATCAGACTACGAGGATCAAGGGGTTACCATATGTATATAAGGAAAAGCACATACATAGCAAGTAAGGCAAGAATCAAGACTATCACAATTCATTATCTACTTACACGCAGTTACATAACAACTCAACCTCTTCACTCTTTTCTACACCTTTTGCCACTGGCAGCATCAAACTGTACGAGTTAAGGATAACCGTCAACGGGTCAACAACCTGGGGCGCACACGAAGGGCTGGTCAAGTCCCGACTCCATGCTGAGTTTTTCATATCCTGCAATTGTGGTATTGATCCCGCACTTCAAGGAGCGTCTAATAATGGGGTGTGGGAGAGGAGACCTTTGTGCATAGAAGATCTACAGTTCATAGTTAAATTTTATCCCTATGCTGTGTCTGAGATTTCAAGCCTGCACCTCGGCGAAGAACCTGCAATTCCAGTCTCTTAGCTTGTCTGTTTCTGATATTGTGCAAAAGTTCCAGTTGTGGAGGATCATATCTGAGCTTAATTTGGTCCGTAGCAGCCTGGCGTGGCTATAGTGTAGAGAGTGCCGATGGATTTTGAACTGCATAAAACCCTTCTCAAGGCGATATAATTCTGCAGGAGACAGTTTCACAGGTTCAAAGAAGGAATATCCAAAGAGTGGGAACCTAACCCCGATCTCCTTCTTCAAGTCATATGATAGCGAATCCCATGCTTCCGTTGTATACTCTCTGATCAGCTGGTTGGCTTCTTGCCTCTGCTGATAGAGGTCACAGAGTATTGGCAAGCTGCCCTCCCACCTAGTGGAAGAGAGAGGCGGAGATTGTATGATTGTTTCAATCTTGGACCTTACCAGTGGACCGGGGGACGGATAGGTTTGTGGTATGAGACGAAGACGCCTAGCAAGTAAAGCGCGTGAGAGCAAATGCTCATTCTAAAATATTTCCGTCTTGAGTTGTGTTATAAAGGGCTGAAGGACGCAGCGGCGTGCAGATAGAAAATACCGAAAAAAAAAAAAAAAAAAAACCAGGTGATACCGCGATGACATTTCGAAGGTCAAATGGCGACAGCAATCTCATGATTTGTAGCAGTAGTTCGGCTGGAAGCCCACATAGCGATGCCATGCTGGTCGTGTGGATATTGGCTTGGGATATGGTGAAATGAAGAAGGATGGAAAAATACGAAACTGCTTGGGGGAAAAGGCCGCATTTATATGTAGGGCCTGAAGTGAAAATGAATGCAGCCTGGTTCGAGCTGTTTTTAAACTTGACTGAGGGCCACGTTTCCATTTTATTTGTTGATGGGTTAATATCCTTCTGGAGATCGAGAACCTTGGAGTGAGTCATAAGGTGACTTGGCATACTGATGCAATTTTGGTTTGGTACAGAGAATTAAGTAACCAACTGCCAGACTAAAATCACCACCTGGCTAGTCCTCCAACGTTATCCACAATGGATGCATCACCCTCTTCATATTTGTTTCAATAGTGTATAGATCTGGCAGAGCCCAGCAGATGTAACAGGGGCTCCAATACATAGAAATGTCATACGCGGCATCGCCATCGAAACGTTCGATCCACTGCGAATGCCTATTCAGTTAAGTCGTTGATGTTGTTGATTGGCAACGAGTGGTTGGCCGAGAAACCAGAGGCTGAGACACCGGCATATTGTTGTTGCGTCTCCGACACTGACTATATTGGGAAGGCAGCACGCCTTGATTTCATTTTAACGAACCAGCCCAACATGCGAAGGGAAAACAAAATCAATGAAATCGCTATTAAGTTTCAACAAATGCTAGATCGATGATTCTTATCTTACGAGTCAGAGGTAAGGGAGGTACTTCGCGTTCTGTCGCTCTGATTACCCTGACCAAGTGCGTGCGATCTCGGCTCACAGCTCCCTACCCTAAACTCTGTATCTGCGGTTAGACGGGCCACGGTACGCGACAGTACCAGAAGTGAAACCGGAGGTGGGAGCTACTAAACTGGTCGAGTTAAACACTTTGTGGTTGCGTCTATGAGGTAGAGAGCAGTTTAGTTACGCTTGTCCGCCACTTATCTACTATACATGTTGTGACAGTTACCCCGTGTTCTTTCCAGGACAATATCGCAACGCCACAATCAAGCCGCACACAAGTAGAAGCGGCTGCACTTGCAACATCCACAAGAAGTAACGAGTGTTATTTTCATTCTCTATTTTAGAAGGCATGTCAAGCAGGAATGGCCATACCGTCTCCTCTCCCGTCACTCCCGGCCGCATAGATCCGTTGTCCAGTCTCAGCATCACGACGGTGCCTGATCAGTTGCCCCCTGCCAAACCAGACCCGCTGCCATTCCTTGAGAACTTCAATCTGATGGCCCATGTCTTTCAAGCTCTGCACGATTTCGGGGCCAATCCCATCTTCAATATACACTGTTCCACCCTGTGCGGCTGCAATGCAGAATCTCGGTGCATCAGTCGCCTCCTGAGGACTCATGCCAAAAACCTCTGTATTGAGAAGCACCTGGACATGTCCCTGCGGCTGCATGAGACCGCCCATGACTCCCAAGACCGAATGTAACTGGCGATCAGCACCTTCTCCTTGAGTAACAAGTCCGGGGATGATGGTGTGATACGGCCTCTTTCCGCCTTTGTAGATGTTGGGGTGGCCATCCGGGCCAAGGTCAAAGTTTGCGCCACGATTCTGCAATGTGAACCCGCACCCCTGTGGAATCATGTGAGACCCAAACTCGCGGAATACTGAGTTTATAAAGCTCATTCCATTGCCATCCTTGTCGGTAACTGCAAAGTAGACCGTGTCACTGTGGTTCTGGGCTGGGGATGGACCAGGGTGACCGTTGGTAAAGCTTCCGGCTTTCTCAGGATCGAATAGCTTAGCTCGCTCCGCCAGATATGACGGGGAAACCAAGTCTTCAGGGCTTATGGGGCTGTGCTCGGGGTCGGTTACCCACCATGCAGCATCCGCGAAGGAGATCCGAAGGGCTTCGATAACAGCATGAAGATATCTAGCACTGTTGTGTTCTCCAAGGTCAAAGGGAGCCAGGTTTCCTGACGTCTCGAGCTCCTGAAGGATTCCAAGGGCCATCAGGGCCACAATGCCTTGACCATTAGGGGGGTGTTCCCAGAGTTCGACATAGCTGTGACCGCTTGAGTCTTGTGCTGATCCTCCTCCGACCCCAAAACCATTAAACTTGAGTGAAATCGCCTTGGTTTCCTCAGTTCCGTGCTCGAGATGGCTTTCCAGGTCTGAGACGTCGAGTTTGCCACCATTTCTCTGCGTTACATGAGCAATGGCTTGCGCAATTCGGCCAGTATAAAAGCCTCGCTTGCCTTCAGTTGCCAATGCCCTGAAGGTTTGGGCCAAGCTGGGGTTTCTAAGGATCTCCCCGGCCCGTGGTGCCCGCGCTTGCTGTTCGGCGCCGGGGTCGTGTATCAGAATCTCCTTGAAGTTTGGAGATGCAATTTTCAATGACTTTTCGGCGTTTTGCCACTACCAAGGTCAGAGCGGAAATTGGCAGGTGTGTCACGGGATTCATCAGCTTACCATTCTTGCTGATATCTCGCTAACAGGGAACCCGTCCTCGGCAAGCTCGATGGCAGGGGCAAATATTTGCGATAATGTCAAGCGGCCGCTGCCGAATCTTTCGACAGAGTCGAGCCATGCTGCTGCAGCCCCAGGGGTCGTGACTGAATGAGGGCTATCGAAGGGGATCTTACGTGGCTCCCCGGCTCCAGCATTTCGGAGGTCCTCTTTGATTTGAGCCAATGAACTGTTGATGGCGCTTCGACCAGAGCCGTTGAGGGCATGCACCTTTTTCGAGTTGACGTCAAAATAAAGGCAGAAAGCGTCTCCTCCCAATCCGGTTGACGAAGGTTCGGTTACGTTTAGAGCAGCGGCTATCATCATCATTTAGTCGTTGCGACTTGAAGATCAGAGACGCCGGATACTTACCAACAGCAACGGCAGCATCCTAAACCTGGAATTAGTCACCAAAGTCGTACTTTGAGGGATGGATGGTACGTACAGCTGCATTCCCACCCATCTTCAGAATTCTTTGTCCTGCCTCAGCTGCCAAAGGTTGTGAACATGCCACCATGCCCTTGGTACTGTATACCGTACTTCTCCGGCTTGGGAACCGAACAAATGTCGGATTTTCTGCTTGAGTAGCCATATCACTGAATGTTACTGTATTGAAGTGTCTGGATTGATGAACTGTTGCAAAGGTTCATGTATCGCTGCTCTCTCAAGACTCTAATAAAGAAACAAATTCATCCCTGACGTTCGTGACAAAGCTCTGCAGCATTGCCCGATACTCATTTGCTTGCTGATTAATGCACGTATTGCATGTGCCGTGCCATTATTCGTCTTCATCTCTAGCTTCAGTAAATTGAACTTTGCTTTCGTTGTTGTCGCTGTTGTCGGTATTGTCGGGGTTGTCGGCGTTCTCGGTATTGTCGGCCGTCGGCTAACTCGTCGAATGTCTCTTAAAGCTTTATCCCCATACCTCGCTAAACTACTTTTTAGATAGATTGCAGTGATACCATTGGTCCGGTTGATTTAGATAGTGGCTTGGCCCCGCGTCAGCTAACAGATAAGTAGCATCAATGTTTGTGACGAGTTTGGATCGGTCTGTGATGATGGTATAGACCTATTTCGTGATCCAAATCAGTCATCGCTGGGCTCTTAGCCTTGTTTCGCAATGTCATGCCATGCTCCAAATGAGCAATGAAGGCTCAGACTTGCTCCTATTGGTACCCTGGGGTTTTCTCCCGGCAGAGCGCTAAGGAAAAAGTGTTGCGACCAGAACGAAGCTAGACAATCGCGCGTTCATGGAGGATTATAGAGCTTGACAGAGTACAGATGTTTCTAGACAACGTCAAATTACTTGGAAGGGGGGACAAGAAAGATGTCGGGCTTTGGAGACACAAAAGCATGCATCAGATCACTTGCCCATTTGTGATCCTGCAATTTACAGAGCCGATTGTCGCATTTTTCTAGCTTCTGTCAATTAAATCATCATAAGCTTGCGCTGCGCTTTTCGATCCTGTTGGATAGGTAGATCGAAAGACTGACGTAGACAAGTCCTGTTGCATTCAGCTGCAAGACCATCTTGATCATGGCTCTTCCAGGTGCGACATCCGCTCCACCATGATCTGTCACAAAATCTCCAGAATAGTGCGGGGAAGAAAGATAAATGTCATAGCACAAGATAGGGGTCATGTAGATGTACAAAGAAGACTCTGATTGAGACCATCGATCGTCCCTCTGGCTCTGGTACAAGGACTTGGCCCGTTAACAGATAGCTAGTCTACCTCTTATCAAGATGTGACCAATGGAGCGGGATCGGATAACGAACCCAGACCGTTACCGACATGCCACATATTTACCTACATGGTCCGCTCAGAAGGCAGCTCTCAGCCTCAAAAATCTTTTACTGCCATCATCTTGTGCCTTGCGTTGACCTGCCAAAATGTCTAGTCCTAAACCCAGGTTCAAGACCGCGTGCCGTATCTGCCGCGAACGCAAGGTTAAATGCGACCGGGAGCTCCCTTGCCACAACTGCATCATCGCTGATAATGCCTGTTCTTACCCCCCACAAGTTCGAACCGTCCGGAGACCAAAGAAGGCGGCCATGGCAAAACAAGCGTCTCCGGTCGGAAGCGCGTCCCTCGTCGACCGCCTGAACCGCCTGGAGTCGTACTTGAGGAGACATGCACCAATGTTCGAGCTAACAGATGGAGATGACGACCTCGCAACTAGTGACATCCATAGCTGGATCCAAAAGTCGGACTCGAGCGATGATGCCTCTCAAGGTCAGGACCACCTACTTGGCACTGGTAGCAACCACGCACAGGAAGCCCCGAGGCGTCCCAGCGGGAGCATCCCCGACTCAGTCTCCTTAACGGCCTACGAAGAAGCAATTAAAAGGCCTAGATCGCACAACGCCGACCTTGAGAAATCCCCTCCCTGTAGCCAATCTCCAGAGGTGGGCCTCGAGATCGGTCTTTCTGCGACTTCGACTACCCCGATATCACCAGAGCCGGATGCCCGCTCACCGTCGCATGAAGCTCCCCCCAAACCGGCATCGTCACCCACTGGGTTCCCTCTCAGGCAACACCAAGATATGGAATTACCGCAACTCCTTCCAACATCCTATCGCGCCTTTTGTTGGAAGAGGTACGCTGAGAACGTCGATCCCTTGGTCAAAATCATTCACAGACCAAGCACCAGAGAACTCATGCTGGTACAAGTGCAGGATGGTCAAAGACTACATCCTGCCAGTATGGCACTGATTCAATCAGCTTGCCTCATCTCAATCACCTCCATGTCCGAGGAAGACGTTATAGCAAACCTTCGATGCGATAAGGAGACTCTGAGACGGACCTGTTCGGCACGCACGGAACAAGCCCTCACGGCCGCAAATTTTCTTGACACGCGCGATCTCAGAACGATGCAGGCATTCTTGCTCTACTTGTACTACCTCAAATGCATGGGTGACTCGAGACTTCGTGCTTTACATGGAGTAGCCGTCCATCTGTCCCTTCGCATGGGACTAAACCGAGACCCTCACTCCTACAATCTCGCTTCACTCGATGTTGAATTGAGGAGGCGGTTATGGTGGCAGTTGATTACCCTCGTTGATCATCCCGATAACTCCGGCCTCGACTCCTTCCATCGCCCCCTTACTCTTGAATCTGATACAAAAATACCCCTCAACGTAGACGACGACGACCTGACAGACGGTGTCGCGTATGCGGTCAGGGGTAGTTCTGGATTCACAGACACAAGCTTCTCATTGATTCAATATGAGATCACCCAATCGTTTAACCAAACCCTGCTCGAACGAGGCGCCATGCCAACAACTCTCACACGAACGGTCAACACAGCTGAGGAGCGACTCCGTCATTTTGGGCAGAACTTGAATGCCAAGTACTTTCTCCATCCAGGGTCGCAAGAAGCTTTTCGACAATTCGCAGTCAAGACGTCCGCACTCATCTTAACCAAGAGATGCTTCTTGTCCTACTTGTTTCCAGGAAACACGTCGCAAAGCATCGTCTTTGGTGATGAAAAGACGGAAAGTCATGTCTTTCGACTCGGAGTAGAAGTGCTGGACCTTTCAAGAAAGATCCAGCGGACGAAAGCCTTTGAGAAATGGCGTTGGCTTCACGGCACCTATTTTCAATGGGCAGCCGCCAACTTTGTCGTCAAGCAGCTTCCATTTCGGGCCCAGGACTCGACGAGCAACAAGGCATGGATAGTTCTTGATGGTATTTTTGACCATTGGCCCGAGTCTATTCAGCGTAGCGAGCGCGCAATTGTGTTAAAGAAGCTAATCGCTGAAGCTTGCAACCGCCGAGGTAGCTTGACTACGTACAGTGCGACATCATCTTCCCAGGATTTGCATGTCAATTTCCTGCAATTCGATGAGGATCTGGTACAGACGAGAAAGAGGGGCAACGATGAATCTTTTGACAATTTAATTCCCGAGTTGGAGTTCCCAATCCTTCCGTCTGGTTCTCTGAGCGCAATTCTCACCGACAACTCTTTCCACCCCGCAGATCTTACCGGAGATATGTTGGGCTGGGATTTCTCGAATATGCTGTAGTTGGCCGTCCACGTGTTGGGCATGTTTCGTGGAGATGGAGCATGGCGATATCAGCAGTTAGTGAAGCTATGATTTTGTAAGGAGTGCTTGCTACCTGAAATCGATATTGTCAATCCGCATCCTACATGTGCTGGTTCTGACTGGGGCTAGAGTATAAAGGTGGACCAAAAGTATCTTCAAGAGTCAAAGTATCGCAGGAATGGTAGATGTATCAAGAGAAGTATTACAAAGCGATCACCCCCAACTCCCTCCTAGTCAAACCTTACTTCAAGCCTCGGCGGTCTCGGCACTCGGTGTTCTCGGTGCTCTGGAGTTCTCGGAGCTCAAGAGCGATTTTGCAACAAACCCCAGACTCTGATCAGCGAATAATTTTGGTGGCCCTTTTGGTAGATGCCACTTGCAAGTTAGATGATCTGTTTCATTCACTCAATAAGAGGGTAGCTGTTCTTCATTGCCTCAAGGTGCTCACAACTAAGCAAACGATCGTCGCATTCTTCTAGTTGTGGATCGTTTGATTGACGTCGCAATAATGACAGTAAACGCATTCATCTCCGCCGACACACCTCTGGCCTTATACGCTGGGATACTTTCCTTTTTTACCTTGGCTGTAGTTGGATTCCTCTCTTTACGAAGAGAGCGTCTTCCCGATGCCGAGTTCCTCCGTGTCGTTGACAAACCCGGGCGTGGTGGGCAGGCAGAAGATGTTGAAGCTTTTATGAAGAACAGCCTGGGTGCAATTATGAAGGGCTATAACGAAGTATGTCTTACAATCAAGTTGAGAAACCCGAGGCTGTGAGGCCCTAACACATATTGGCAGTACTCCAAGCACGGCCGCCACTTTCTGTTGAGGACACCCACGCAGATTTACCTCATGGCTCCATCGACAATGCTGGAAGAGATTCGCAAAATTCCTGATAACAAGCTCAGCCAGCCAGCAGCGGCCAACATCATTTTTCAGATAAAGCATACGTTCCACTCAGCACTTCTCAACGACTACTACCATTTTGACGTTGTACGAAAGAGCCTGACGCAGAATCTGCCACGCATCATTGGAGACCTCGCCTCCGAAACTAGCTATAGCTTCGGTGCAGAGTTGGGCCAATGTGAGGACTGGACGCACGGCGTCGTCTTCCAGGTTTGCACGGCGCTCGTTACAAGGACTGCCAACAGAATGATGGTTGGCCCTGAACTTTGCCGAAACAAGGATCTGCTTCATTACTCGGCGACATATACTAAAGCAACCTTTGATGCGGCGGCGATGTTGCGGAACGTCCCATCTATCCTTAAGCCTTTGGTCATGCGCTTTAATACCAGCCACCGGAGCCAACAGGAAGTGGCTCGCAGAATCCTCGTCCCGGTTATTAGGGAGCGGCTGTCTTGTATGCATCTCAATACTTCCAGCGCAGACAAGCAGAACAAGCCCAATGATGCCCGTATGTCGCCATCCACCCCTCCTAACACTGCCCATAGCTTCAGAGTATCCTTCAGTTACTGACAAAACCGTTGGATGCAAGTTCAATGGCTTCTTGACATATCTCCACCCGAGAAACGAGACCCTGAAATCCTGCTTCAACGCATGATTCACATCAACGTCACGGCAATTCATGCTCCAGCGGTTACTTTGACAGAGTGCATCTTCGATTTGTGTCGCCATCCTGAGATTCATGCTGAGCTTCGCGACGAAATCATCCAAGTTTTGGGTGACAAAGAATTTGATGAGGCTTGGACCAAAGCCAACGTGGACAATCTCGTCAAGCTCGACAGCTTCATACGCGAGTCCACGCGTCTTACTCCCATGAGTGCCGGTAAGTGGAGGGAGTAGCTAGCCTTGTCTTCCCTTCGCAACACCTTCCTTCTATCCTTTTTTGGATCGATCGCTAAACAATATTTGTTCCTAGTCAAAATGGAACGTCTTGCCGTTCAAGACTTCAAGTTCAGTGATGGCACATTCGTTCCGAAAGGAACTTCGATAGGTGTGATTTCTCACGGACGGCACTTAGACTGTGATATACTACTTAACGCCACGACGTTTGACGCGTTTCGCTACGCAAAAGCGAGAGCTGAGTTGGGTAAGGAGAAGCAGTACACGTTTGCTCAAGCGGGGCCAGACAACCTTCTCTTCGGACTCGGAATACATGCGTGTCCTGGCCGACACTTTGCTTCCGTGCTCCTCAAGATAATGCTGGCTCATGTATTGGTGTGCTACGACATCAGGTTTATTGAAGGGCTTTCGCCCCCTCACGGGACGTGGACTCAGAAATTCCGCAACCCTGATTTGGGCTACGCTGTTAGCTGGAAGGGGCGCAAGGTTGATACGGAGCTTCAGGGTGCCTTTCTGTGATGCCAACGCTATTGTCGCTTCAGCATTTATTAGTCTGGTGGAAAATTCCTGGAGTTTAGACGGGTCCGGTGGACGTAGATATTCCAGCGCCGCATATTTCTCATCGCACGCCTACATGTAATGCTCACTCTCAAAGTCATTAAATGCATTTTTCGTTTAAAATCATCAAAGGCTTGATAACTTGACAAATGAGAAGCTAGTCGCGACAATGAAAGGTGCTATACTAGAAGAGCCTGCTTGAAAAATCCAATGTGATCACAGTTTTCGTGAGGAATACGGACGATATATTTCACTATTCTGCATCCATCGCAAGGAGAAATATACCCAATGTCTCGTGTAAGGTAGAATGGACTTGAGTCTTCTGCAAAATTGTCAAGACAGTTTTGCACACATGACAACGCCCTGCCTCCCCAATTCGTATTCCTTTCAATTGGATTGGATTCAAGACATGAATAGACCCTCCCTTAAGAATATTTACGCATCGCCTTCGTCCATGAACCGATTCATCGGCTTCACGCCTTACATACTGCTGTAGCTTCTACTTCGATAAGAAATTGAGGGAGCGCAAGCTTTGCCACTCCTATCAAGGAACTCGGCGGGGCATGACGAGCTTCTTGGCCGGGCACTGTGAAGAAAGTGGTGATGACATCGATCAATTCGTCTCGGAGGTGTGTGTTGTAGTCGACAATATAGATCGTAATTTTCGTGATGTCTTGGGGAGTTGCACCCTTGAGTGCAAGGCAGCTTGCCACATTGGCGAACGCATTCTCTGCCTGTTCTTTGAAGGAAATCGGTATCTCTTGGTTGGGATGGGTGGGCGGAGGCACTCCTACTTGACCAGCCGTCTGCAGATGATATAGATACGGGTTATCAGGAGGTATGCCCACGACTGAGATATCAGAATAGGTGACAGTAGGTTGGCTTGATCGATTCAAAGTTTCGATTAGAGAAGACGTAGACATGATGCAATGTTTGTGTTTGTGAAAACTGGGTTATGAGCAAGGATATGTGGCTTGTCCTAAACTAGAGATGATGCGCCTGACTTTTTGATATGTTCAAGGTTCAAGACCTGTCTTCGTCAATTCCTTGTGAACAAAACTGTTCTAGGGGACTGGCAATCTCGGGGTCAGAGATCGGGCCGAACTTCAAACCCCGAGTCGACCGATATCAAACCGGGATAGTTTCATCCGCATCCCCAAACGATGCTCGCCTGCGGGGTAATCATAACTAGCTTTATCAGCGGTGGAGTCTAGACTCGAACCAATCGGGCGGAGCTATAGCATCAAGCCCCTTGATAAGGCTACGTCCATAAGTCGCCTTGGCTGGTTTGACGGCTTCTTCTTAACGCGTCAACAGACCCACGCTGCAACCGTGTCAATCACAACATCCTCAATTAGAATTTCCCAGATCTCAGTTATTCTTCTCTCACAATAGCATGCCCGACATGTCCAAGTCAAAAGATCAAATGGATGAGATCACTCCGGAAAACCTGGAGACCTGCTCTTATGCAACAGGGACGATGGAGAAGGTTAACCAAGACACCGAGGTCAAGAACTTCTATGGTACCTCCATCAGTGATTCTTACCGCCTCAAGTCAGAGCTTGTTGGGAGATGCATGGAAGAGATCGGCATGGGCCCATTCCAATGGAAGCTTTTCGTTTTCTGTGGATTCGGAGGCCTCATCGACAATTTGTAAGTTGGGGCGTCCACTGCCAACCTTCGTCTTCGTTGCTAACTATACGTTCTACCAAGCTGGTCTCAGGGCTTACCTACCATTCAACCCGCCGTCGCTACGGAATTCAGTGACTCGAGAATTACATTCAGTTCCATCGCCTACTACGTCGGTCTGATCTTGGGTGCAACATTCTGGGGCGTTTCTTCCGACTACTTCGGACGTAAACCAGCCTTCACTTTGACTCTTCTTATAGGAGGAATATTTGGCACTGCAGTTGGAGGTGCAAGAGACTTTGTCACTTTCTGTTCTCTTTGGGCCGTCATCGGTACAGCAGCGGGAGGTAATGTACCTGTTGATAATATGCTGTTTCTGGAATTCCTGCCCCCATCTCATCAGTATCTTTTGACTGCAATCTCGGCCTGGTGGATTCTGGGACAGCTCGTTGTGTCCTTGGTCGGCTGGGTCCTGATCGCCAACTTCAGCGCCCCATCCAGCTCACTACCGGGGACTGTCGTGGCAGCAGATAACATGGGCTGGTAAGTGATCCCAGAGCTCCTCTACACCGATGATTGAGCGGAAATCTAACTCCATCAAGGCGATATGTGATGTTTACCCTCGGAGGGATCGCAATTTTGATTCCTTTAATTCGCCCCCTCATCTTCAAGATGCCAGAGTCGCCGCGTAACCTCCTCGCAAGACATATGGACGCAGAGGTTGTCGAGTCTGTTAACTTCGTTGCCAAGGCAAACGGAAAGCCAGAACCTCTGACCCTTGCAATGCTGCAACAAATCGACATGGACCTAGGTCTCGTTTCGGCTGATGATGCTACGAGCCGACCAAAGAAGGACCTACGGGGCACGCTCCAGGATAGCTTCAATGACTTTCGGAGCGCGAACCTGAAAGCTTTGTTCAGTACAAAGAAGCTTACACAACATACAGTCGTGCTCTGGGTCATTTGGTTAATAATTGGCATTGCGTTTCCCCTTTACTTCAACTTCTTGCCTACGTACCTCTCTCAGCTCTTCGTTGGGGACAACTCCCTCAATTCGATATACAGAGACTATTGTATTCAGTCAGCTGTGGGTCTTGTTGGGCCTCTGGCTGCGGCTTGGATGATCCAGAGTCGCCTCGGGAGACGATATGCAATGGCGCTTGGATCCGTCATTACTGGTGCGTTCTTGTTCGCATACACCGCAGCTCGTTCGCCTGGTGCAAACTTGGCTTTTTCTTCTGTCAGCGTCCTGGTCGCAAATTTCGGTAAGATCTATGACTGCTGAGTACGCAGAAACACTCATACTGACCCCTTCTAGTATATGCCATTCTGTTTGCCTTTACTCCCGAGTCTTTCCCAGCACCAAACCGCGGTATCGGAAGTGGCTCAGCAGCTGCGCTGCTGCGTGTTGGTGGATTGATAGCAAGCCTGATCGGAACCTATACCGACTTCTCCGTTGTTCCTATCTACGTCGCCGCAGGTATGTGGTGCGGAGCTGGGCTGCTCTGCTTTGGGTTGCCATTTGAGACACACGACCATGCCGCTCTGTGAGCGGGGAGTAGAAACTGTTATGACGTTAGTTACGTGGTGATAGGTAAATGCTGTTACACCGCTGAGCGGCCACCTTATTGTTTCACTAAACCTTATCCTCACGAATACCGTTTTCGAAATTGTATCTATAATGAAAATGAGATTTTTATTAAACACCCGGCAATTCTCAGCTGAACTTGTTATACTTAATAACAAGGATCGTGAAATAAAGAATTCGTACATTAATTAGATTCTATAGTAGGTAAGTAAATGATGTAATTCAAGGTATTATTTTTAAAAAAATCTTTAAACTTCATGGTATACCCAAAGCGCGGATCCAGGCAGCCCAGCAAGAGAAATATAATTGGACACACAACCAAGCCATCATGCCTAATGATTACGTATTATATTTAATCCTTTGATATATACTACGACGACTAGACTGGTATGGACTTTACACTCGCAATAGTACTTGTACTTATCCAATAAATTGCCAAGCTTCTAACCATATGTTACTCTAGAAAGCCCCAAAGCTTCCCCAAAGGCTCGATCAGTCAAAGCGATCAAGTAGGTATCGCTCTCATCACTGCAAACATGCTCAACGTAAGACCAAGCCGGCACTACAAAAACGTCCTTCTCTTTCCATTCGATCGTCGACTCCCCAGCCGAAGACTTGATCTTTGAAAGACCTGACCCGTTGATGACAACGTATATAAAACTGCAAGTTTCTTGGAAAGCTTTGGTTGCGTAACCTTTTGAGAACTTTTCGGCTTGAGCGGCAATAGTTCGTGAGAAGTGGTTACCATTCCTCAGGTAGTGATAGATGGCATGTGGGCCAGCCTGAGAGTCGAGAGCTCTTTTTGCCTCCTTCCATGAGAAGTGAAAGGGGCTTCCCTGAGTGACACTTATGTTGGATCAGTCACATGCTCATCGACGAGATAATGCTCTCTTGTGGGAGTGTAAGAGAAAGTGTCTCATCAACGTAGTACTTACAGGTCAGGAACACTGGGAGTGGGGTATAATTCCAGGAAGTTGATGCGAGCAAACATATGCAGGGGAATATCTAGACAATCTACCCATATGGTGGGTGTGGTGCCATCGTTGCCATGGTAATGCCATTCCCACGACGGGGTCAATACCAAATCACCCGCTTCAAGATAGATCTTGTGTCCAGCGACTGACGTGAAGCCTTTATCACTCTCAAGGATAAGGCGAACAGCATAAGCCATGTGACGATGAGCTGGCGCAGTTTCTCCTGGAAGAACAGTCTGGAAACCCGCATAGAGTGTATCGGTTGTAAAAGGTGAGGGTCCATTTACGGCAGCTGAGATCGCATCATCATCAGTATGGATATTTAAAATAAGGCAGAAGAGGCACTTGTAAGCTCCTCAAGATTGTGGTTTACTCACGAAACCCTGGGTTGACCATCATCAGCGCTCTACGCTCAGCCATATGCTCAGGAACAATCGTGCAAGTCTCGAGCAAGATCTTGCGAAAGTCGGACCATGCCCATCTGGTTGGTAGTGCCTTGGGGTTTGGGCTCAGCTTTGAAACCTTATTAGTCACTGTCCACATGGGATAGCTGTTGTTTTGACGGCAGTAGTCGATGATCTTATCAGTGGCAGCTTGAACAGCCGCTTCCGTGTCTGAGGTAGATGCCATGGCCTTTTTCGGATGCAAGTCTTTTCAAAAAGCGAACAAAGTGTGTTGTTATGACAACCAGTCGTTTAAACTTGAACTCCCGTTTGTGTTCTTAAATGTTTTCGCCTTCTTACACTGAAGGGTGAGCGTGGCTATGGTGAAGACCGACCTACAGGACCCTTTGCCGCATGCTGGCTATTTTCGCTCCTTTCCACGCCAGCAGCATCGGTGCTGTCGGCAATGCCGGTGTTGTCGGCAATGTCGGTGTTCTCGCGTTATCGGCGGTGTCGGCCCCGCCGGCAATGTCGGTGACCAAGAAGCGGCTCGTCTACTACTCTGGATGGCCAAGGGGTTAATGCTTTGATAGAGCTATTCTTGAAGATATACAATTCTCTTAACCAACTCAAGACGAATTGATGCCACCTTGATCGGAAATATTGAGATACCGGCAAGGTAGATCTGCCATTAGTTCAACCAACAGAACATACAGTTCGGAGGTCGTAAACATGTCTTCCCCTTTGAAAGTAATCATCATCGGCTCCGGTAAGTCGATCTCTCAGTTGATGGTTTAACTGAATTATCAGGCTAACTCTACAAAGGTGTTGCCGGACTATCTCTTGCCCATGGTCTCGGCAAGGTATGCTGAAACACGACGGCTTTTAACCAGCAACCTCTGAGTTCTGACACGCCTATAGGAAGGGATTGAATACGAGATTTTTGATAAGCGCGGGCCGGCTACTCCCCAGCGTGACTGGGGCATTACCGTGCACTGGGCTATCGAATTTCTCAACCTCTACCCTCAGGACTTCGCCCAGCGGCTACGTACCGCTCAGGTTGTAGAGAGCAGATCGGAAAAGCCTGCTGAGTTTGTACTGTTTCACAACGGACAAACCGGTGATGTGATCAAAGAAATTCCCCTGCGTCCTGCTCGGCGCTTCAGCCATCGCAAAATCCGGGCGCTTCTGGCCGAAGATATTAATGTGCAGGTCAGTTTGGAAGCTTCCAATCTCAAGCTCCATTGACTTACTCGTTGTTTTGTATGCAGTACAACAAAAAACTTGTTGCCATAAGTCAAACTAAAGATGGCGTTGAAGTTGTATTTGCCGATGGAACTACCACCAAGGGTTCCATCATCATCGGCTGCGATGGTAGCCGATCCGCCACCCGGGACATCTTGTTTGATCACGAGCCAGAAGGAAAATGGAACCCCCTTCCAGGCTTTGTGCTCAACAACTTTTGGATGCAATATGACGCTGAAAAGGCTGTGAAGCTCAAGGAGCAGCTTGGTTCGTTTTTGGATATCTCCATCCATCCTAACGGAACCTACTATGGCTTTATTCGTAAGTACTGCTCATCCTACTCTTTCTATGATGTGGTGACTGACTAAGATAAAAGCCTTGGATGTTTCGGCCGACGCCACTCCAGAGAACTGGAAGTTCCAGGTCTTCATGGGCTTGCCCTCTGACATCAAACCAGAAGACGACTCACCAGCTCGTCGATTTGAGATGGTCAAGGAAGCCGGAAAGCCTTTCGTCGAGCCATTCCGGTCTGCCATTAAGTGGATGCCTGAGGGGACTTACATTAGCCCGGACAGGTATGGAACGTGGGAAACTCGGCCGTGGGACCACAGAGGAGGTAGGGTGCTTATTGCTGGTGACGCCGCTCATTCTATGACAGCCCGTAAGTTGTCCCATTGCGAAGAATATTCCCACTGCTGACACTTGGTACAGACAGGGCACAAGGCCTTAATCACTCGTTGCAGGATATTCTGAACATTATCAAAGGCCTCAAGGAGATCAAGGCAGGAAAGATTTCGATGGTGGGCTTTGCAACTTCTTATGTGGAGGAAGTTGCCAGCCGTGGTTCGGAGGAAGTAAGGATGTCTTTGCAGCAGGGTTTGGCGGTGCACAATTGGGACTTGACAAAGACTATGCCTATCCTAAAGATTGGAACGACTCCTCTCCATATGGATCAGACTATAGTTCCTCTTCCAACTCAATAGATACATCAGGTAGTCTGAATCGGAAATCTACTAATTAGGCAAGTATACCAAGATCGCCCTCGAAGCATCAAGTTTGGCTGCCGTTACCCAGTATAGTCGGCTGAATGAGTGTCCAGGCCGGAGCTCGTAGGTTGCTGAGGCAAGGGAGGACAAGCGCCGTGTATGTTTGTAAAGATTTCTCCTACTTTCAAGCAATGGTATTAGCCGTAAAGCCCTGCGATCCAGTCTGAAGACAGGTCATTGAGTGGTGTATCTTCCTAATAAATAATCATGGCAATATGAGCATGCGGAAGTGATGGAGCGAGGGAGGAGTAATGCTGCCTGACTTTTCAGACCGCGCGCACTTCGCCAGAGAGCGAGAGATTATCAACATCATGCCATATTCAATACTTTAACTATCCCCCTCAAGCGAACACTAACTCCCACCCCAAAATAGTGCACCTCCTACACGTTATCTGTGATCCCCTCGTTCTTGCGGACCCCAGTATCACTCTTTTGCGAGGCAGTATCCTCAATGACACCATCCAGTATCGCGGATCCTTCGAACCTCGTGTTGATCTCTTCAAGCTCCAGTCCCTTGGTCTCAACAAAGGTAAAGTAAGCAATAATGAGGAACACAAAGTTCCAGGATGCGTTGATGAAATAAAACTTCCAGCCCAGATCAGCCATAGCATAGGCCATGGCGAAGGAGGCAAGAAGGCTTGAACATTCATTAGCTTATGTCGGATATTTGAGATTTCTGAAATAGTCACAACTTACCCAAATCCAGAATCGAGCATGCGGAAGATGGCAATGCCTGTAGCACGGAGCTTGAAAGGCGACACCTCTGTTGGGTACAAACTTGTCATGGGCGTGATGGAGAAGGCGTAGAAGCCCTGAAAGACGAAAATGACAGCAATAGTGCCATAGATTCCCGAGGTATTCGTGCTCTCGCCATAACCTGTGGACAGCTGTCAGGGTCATATTCGATCAACCAGATGAAATGACTCACGTTTGATAAGACCACCGATCAACAGCAGCGTTGCTGTCATACCGCCGACACCGATAAACGTCTGGATTCTGCGACCAAGGACGTCGAGCATGAAACTGCCAAAAATGGCTACAGCAAAAGACCAGCAGTTAATGATGACCTGTACTTGTGTTTGGGTGACAGGATTTGTGATGCCAGCTTGGCTGAGTATCTTTGTCAAGTAGAAACTGGACACAGTCGTCAGCGACCAAGGCATGTCGTATTAAGAGTCCTTACTCACGAGATGATAAAGTTTCCAAACATATTAATCATAGGACCAAAGCTGCAAAGAATTGCAAGTCTCCGCCTGTTCGCCTTGGTTGCAACTATCTCTCTCCATGGATTGCGAGGATACTCGGCCGCTTCACGGACAATGGTGGCTCTGACCTCGCGTAGCTGCTTCTCTGCTTTTTGCAAGTCCATATTGTTCTTACCTTGCATGATGATCAAAACTTCTAGGGCCTCCTGGTTCCGGTCGTGTGCAATCAGCCAGCGTGGAGACTCCGGCACAAACGGAACGATGAGGACCGCCAGCACGCTGGGGACGAACTGAAGTAGAGAAGGCAACCGCCATGCCCAAGTGTTCTGGATATTCTGACTGCCGTAATTAACAATAGCCGAAGCAAGGCTGCCAACGTAGTAGCAAGAAAAGAAGAGCCCCAGAACGCGCGCACGTCGGTGAGGTGGAAGAAGCTCGCCGAGCAGCGTAGGTGCGGCTCCATTGCTAATTGCAGAGCCGACACCGACAATAAACCTCGCAATGACAAACATGGGAACGTTCTGGGAGGCAGCCTGCAGGATAATGCCGACAACACTGATGGCTGAGGCGACGTAGATGGCACGTCGACGACCCAAGTAGTCTGGGACAGGCTGCATGAGAAAAGCACCAAAGATGCCTCCAATCCACATGGCAGCATTGTTAAGACCCTCGGTAGCGGTGTTGAGATTGAAGTACTCTGAGTAAGAGGGCAAGATCAACAACCCATTCATGACAGACGAATCATATCCAAGCGTCTTGACAGTCGTTAGCAGGAGGCTATATAGTAATTCGGTTGACTTACTGCCGAATTGACAATAGTGACAGCGAGTAGCAGGGGCATTAAAACCCTATGATCCGCAGGCACCAACCTGGAGACATGTTTTCGCCCGAAGCTCATCCTCGCGGTGTTGGCGATAATTGAACTTGACGGAAGAATAGCTGATGGTAAAACCAGAGACTCGGGAGATCGCTTTTGCCAGGCTGCGGAATCTGAATACTGGAAGCAGAGTTATTAGAAGTATCTTATACTTCGTAATATGACTGCCCCTATCTGTAATTTCTTATCGGTTATTGGCTATAAGGGACGTTATCATCTAGTTATGGGGTAGAGATACAGTCTTATCTGGCAGATGCTTATCCGCATCCGGAGTAGATCTCTGGGGAACCCCCGCAGACCCTGGCGAAACTCGGGCGAGCTCGGGCGAGCTCGCGCACTAGTTTACCTTGTACAGCCTCTCCACGTAACTCATGATCTCGGGTATTTTAGGCCGTTGATATGAGTCCTTTGGCATGAGTTCCTTGATCTCGGGACTACACCGACTCTATTTGCTCCAGCACCACACCCAGTTTGAGTTACAAGCGCAAGCCCGACAGCCATGCCCGCTTCTATTCGAGAGTGGCCCGCATGGGCAGAATACACCAGCGAAGACTCTGCATCAGTCAAGGACCCAGAGTTCTTGGCTATCAAAAAGGCCATTATCGCAGAATACGGTGCCGAAGCCCTGAGCAAGAGCTGGATCAAGGTGTGCAAGGAGCTGGAGGCCATCACCGATGAGATTGCAGACAAGGGAAATACCATCATTCCTACGTTTGAGACCTCCCAAGTCCTCGATGATGGCTTCACGGCTGTTCAAGAGCAGGAGATCAAGCGAATCGGCGCCTTTGTCTGCCGGGGCACCGTTCCAGCAACTGAGACGACATCCCTTTACAACGACTTGAAGCAATACGTTGCAGACAACAAAGACTCCATCCAGACTTGGCCGGCAGAAAGCCCCTCGATGCTTGTCCTATACAACTCTCCCACTCAGAATGCCCTACGTTCGCACCCGAGCCACCTCAAGCTCCAGCGCAAGCTCAACGAACTATGGCACGACTCGACCAACGAGACATCCCCAGACCCTCTTGTATATCTTGACGGCGTTCGTGACCGCGCTCCAGGACAGCCATTTCTTGGCTTGGGCCCTCATATAGATGCAGGGAGTCTCTGCCGCTGGGCGGACCCAACCTACCGCAAAGTCTATGACAGCATCTTCTCGGGTGAACCAGACAATCACGACCCATATGACCTTGGTGTACGCAAAAACGCCGATCAAGAGCTCTACAAAGGCATGGCACACTCGACCGTCATACGCACGTTTCAGGGATGGACGGCTCTTACACCCACAGCCCCGAGAGAGGGTACTATCATGGTGTATCCTAATACGAAGACTGCCATTGCGTACGTGCTACTACGTCCGTTCTTCACTCCGCCCCAAGATCTGGAGTTCATCATGGACGCGGAGAAATGGACGCTGGACGATTCGACCGGCTGGTTTCCTGGAACCACAAAGCCTGACAGTCAGCGGCTTAGCCGGGTGTCGCATCCTCATCTTAGACTGGAGGAATGCATGGTGTACATGCCCCAGATAAACCCAGGCGATACCGTATGGTGGCATTGCGATGTATGTGTTTCCAATCCCTACCTTCTACTTGTGTCACTGATCCTTTATAAGACGTGCCATGCCGTAGATACCGAGCACCTAGGTCAAAACAACGCATCAGTCGCATTCATTGCCGCATGCCCTACGACCCCTGTGAACGAAGTATACGTCAAAAGACAGCTAGCCGCTATTTTGGGAGGACACCCGGCTCCAGATTATGCGGAGGGTAATGATGATCTAGACGAAACTGCAATGAAAGGATACGTTGGCCTGGGAGGACTCGGGGATGAGGCACGTCGAGCATTTGGCTTTCACCTTCTGGGCACTGCGTAGCCCTGAACTGATTCTGTAGATCCCATCTCATATTTCATACATCTAACCCAAACTACCGTCCGTTCTATTGTCATCAACCATATTCTCTCGTAATATCCTAGCTGCATGGTACGCCACAGCGCTGTGCTCCTTGATCTCTTCTAGCAATTCAACAGCTCCTTGTATCGTTTCGGTATACTCCTCTTCCTCGATACATAAGTCGCTTCGGCATTCAGATAGTAGCGCTAGAGCAGATGCAAAGATGTGGTATGAAAGTGCCCTACATAGTCATGAGCTTTTCTCTTTTCAACGGGATTGCAAACGTACCATTGCTTCCGCATCGATATAGGTTGATCCCAGTTACGGTTGATCCAAACTATGCTCATGGCGGACCTAACGCTGATTGTTCTCGCCCAGTCATACTGGCCGGGATATGAAAGCCACTGTTCTTGAAGGGTACAGTTGATCTGGAGGCGAAGATGCAGCAACACGAGGGTGAGATCGAAACGTTGCCACTTGATCCAAGGTTGCGCCAGTTCAAGACGCCTTATCTCGTCGTTTCCATCGGCGTCGGGCCGCAAATGTACCGGCAGGGTATCTATGATCTCTGCTAGCTCTTCATCTGCCTTCCTAACAACTTGGGCCAACTGAGCCAAGGACGACGGACCAGACCGAATAGCCTGGCGGAAGTAGTAGAAAATTGTGGATGTCTTTGCCATAAAGATGTGGTAGTGAACCGGGTGGGTGACGTTCTCCTCTTCGTCTGTGGATGTGGCCGACGGTAATGGAACTTCAAAATCAGTATCATGAACCCTTGGTGGCCGATAAGACAGGGTCAACCTGATCATCTGTCAGGAATGGGATAGGATCGAGGAAACCTCAACGGCTGGAGGCCTACCAATCACATATAACAAGTGTCCACCATAGTCGATGTTGTCCTTCTGCGCTCAAGCATGATGAAGCCAGCTCAGAGTAACCCTGGTCTAGGCCAATCCTTTGAGCAATACGTATTGCAGAACTCCAAAGATGTTCCCCTAGTTCCGAATCTCCTCTGTTGTTGAAGGAAATGCCCAGGATTGCTATAGCTTGGACAGAGCGTATGCTGGGTATCCGCATGAAGTCGGCCTTGTGCAAGCAAAATATGGCAGCGTGATACCAGTTCACTGAGGCTTCTTGGTGGTTGATGCCTACCGGCGGTAGGGGACGAGTTAGTAGACGTACGGATCTGGAGCCACAGGAGCTCACCATCTGGGAGTGGGAGGTTCTCCGCTTCAGCGTCATCCATCATTAGAAGCGCTGTCTGATAACCATTAGCTCTCGAACTTATAACGCAAACGATATAGGTAGACATAGGAGGACTTACACTCAGAACGCTGAAATAGACTGCCATCCACGAAGCATCAGCTGTTTCGAGTGATGAAATCTCTTCCATGTTCCCTATAAACACGGTGCACTCATTACTAAAGTGCGGATACTCGAGTGCATAATGCACCCACGAGTTCCAGGTCCTATCGTAGGAAATCAGCTGGTCGCTGCAAGCAGGGCTTGGTAGGAAAATGTCTTTCCAGTGCAAGATGGTAGAACTGGCGCGTGTCTCGGGAGTTGTGCAAATACTCTGCCAGAGTTGATCTTCGAGGCTGTTGCTGTACTGGAATTCTTTGATTCTTCCGAGTGTTACTGGCCTTTCGTTGCTCTCAGGAAGCTCTCTTCTCTCAGATCCCAAGACACTAATCTCTCGACGTAATCGCTGATTCTCACGGCTTAGTTCCTCATAAGTGAGCACATGAGGACTATCTTGCCACCTAGACGCAATGAATCAAAGGGTTAGCCAAGCTGAACCGTTTAATTAGCTCTGGCTACATACATTGTCACCTCGCCGCGTATGAGGACCATCTCCCTCACACAAGCCTCGGCTTGTCCCCGCTTGATACAGCGCGAGCATGGCACCGACTTGTCACACTTCACCTTGCGAGAAGCACACGACAAGCAGCTGCGGGGTGCACGCTGCGTCGTGCGGAGGGACATTCCGGTACTGCCCATGGCTGAGTTGTCTGGGATTAAGCAGTTAGTGGGCAAGGATACGTGAAGATAAACGGCATACAAAATCCGGGGTTCTCAACCCGGCCGAACTCACCCGAGGACGGTCGGTGATCTAATTGGGTGGGTAGATAAGACCAACTTCTTATCGAAGCCGCCGGCGTCCGACGGAGGTAGCGTCGGCACATGCCGATGTCAAAGCCATCAATATAATAGTGGAATATCCAGCTTTGCTTCAAGTTAAACGGAATTGACCCTCGCCTACGCCCTTCACAATGTCCTCCAATCTGGTCTTCCAAGGAACAATCATTCACTCTCTCAATCCCGAAAAACTCGAAATCTTGGAGGATGCGACACTCATAGTCCACGACGGTCGCATCACCAACTTGTACAAGTGCACCGATGAGATACCACAAGATGCCATCCCTCCGGCAGCCAAGCTCCATAAACTTCCATTTGGAGACTTCTTGATTCCGGGCTTCGTTGACGTACACAACCATGCTCCTCAATGGCCGATGCGTGGTCTCGGCCAAGGTCTTCACATCCTAGATTGGCTCAACGACGTCACTTTTCCCTTTGAGGCACGCTTTGCCGACCAAAATTACGCATCTAGCATGTACGAGTATACTGTTCAGGACTTTTTACGTCACGGAATCACTACGGCATCATACTATGGGTCGCGGCACGCAGAAGCAACACGAATCCTAGCGAATGTATGCCATGAAAACGGCCAGCGCGCCTTGGTGGGGAAATGCAACATGGACAGGAATGCACCAGACTACATCTGTGAAGAGAATGCATCTACATCCCTTCGTGAGACCGAAGAGTGCATCAGCCATATCCGAGCCTTGAGTGGGAATGAGGATGCTCTAGTAACACCTGTTGTGACGCCCAGGTTTGCCATCTGCTGCACACCTGAGCTACTCCAGGGTCTGGGCGATATGATTCGGGGCGACGATACCTTGTCAATGCAAACACACTTCAACGAGGCTCAGCAAGAGATAGACGCAACTAAGGCGCTTTTCCCAGAGTTTGGCGGGAGCGAGGCGGACCTATACGAAAGCTATGGGTTGCTTAATCACAGAGCTATCCTAGCCCACTGTACTATTATGAACGACTACGAAAAGGAACGGATCAAGACGCTACAGTGCGGCGTCGCGCATTGCCCCATTGCAAATATGACGGTTGGAGGAGGCTTCATGGTCGCACCGATAAGGGACTTTTTGCGTCGCGGCATCAAGGTCGGTCTAGGGACGGATAGTGGTGGTGGATGGGCAACCCAGATGCTCGCTGTCGTACGCCAGGCAATGATAGCATCAAATGCCCAAGAGGTCTTGTCCGAGGGTGGGGATAAGGCACTATCTCTAGACGAAGCATTCTACCTTGCGACGATGGGTGGTGCGAGGGTCCTCTGTCTAGAAGAAAGAATAGGCAGCCTTGAGGTCGGTAAAGAACTTGACGCTGTCTGGGTGACGACAACGATGGGGTTACAGTCGGCCATGGTCCCGCGAGATACCCAGGACTCACCAAGAGGCATGTTTGAGAAGTTTATTATGACGGGCGATGATCGGAATATGGCTCATGTATATGTCAGAGGTCGACGAGTAGCTGGATGCAAATGACAGTGCTAGTATTACATAATGCCTATCCCAGCTGCGCTGTAGATTTATTGATTGTATAAGGAGTATAACTGAGAAGAAGCCGCTCGTGATGAAACTTTCAACCTCGCTCACTGCCAGAATGATAATCCTATACCTGCTCGCTCGATGATGCCGGGTGTTTATATATCGAAAACAAGCCTAGAGTCTTTGGGTATTCCCAATGGTGAAACTCCCGACTATCACGGTGTATATTCTCATATCAAGGCCTTGTTTTTCACGCTTGTGTAGCATTCCGTCTGTTCGTGGTTTTACGATCGAGTTCATCCAAGCCCAATCCCCGCCGCCCGGCTTGCTCAGGGGCTAATTTCATTATTCCTGCCAAGGCTTTGATTCTTCTTCTCACATGTCTTCTCTCCAGATAATCCACTTGTATCCAGCGTGTAGGTGCCAATGCACATCCTGAGACACGCTTGTGGTTACCTTTGGCATAAGAAATGGTCTGAATATTTCCTTTGTATGATTGGGAGTCAATCCGTACCTCATGCCATTTCACAAATCGCGATGAACACGGGATCAGTAAGGGAGAAAACCTGTATGATCCCTGGTGCTGTATCAATTGTATCCAGTTCCCGGAATATCCCCTGCCCTTGAAGTCTTCATTCATGGGCTTCAATTCAGGCGGCAGGGTCATATTGAAGAACAGGAATGTCGCCACTCACGACAGAAACGGGAAGAATGAGACTATTGTCTTTTTACATTGTTAAAGCCCAGCCTTGATGGTATGAATCAGTCAAAAGATGAAGAATGGGGCGATGGCTGTTATCGATGAGGTAATGCCCGCAGCCGTTGCTTCAAGGGTAATTAACCAAAATGTAAGATAACCCTACCGAGCCTGTGAAAGCTGCAGATGAAGGTGAGCGGGGGAAGAAAGTGGGTGGTTGACTAATGTTGTACATGATTTCCGGTCATCGACCATGTATGCATGCGTATGCGTCTGAAACATTCAAACACGAATAACTCCGCACATTCACACAATCCATCCATGAGTCATCGAGGCGATCTCTGTCTTGATAGAGTCGATCATTATAGGCATCGGGATCTGTTCAAGAACTATCATTTCTAAGACGACGGGCTTCAACTTGAGCAAAATAGGTGTATCCATCAACAATTCCGCCGACTCCGACCCCAGGCATTCACGCAGTGAGCGATATGGCTAAACCTCATGACCTCATACCCAACATGCTAAGCTTCCCATGCCCCCGGCTTTAGCCACCACACATCAGAGCCCAGAGTCCTCCTAACTGACTCTATCCCATCGCAAAAGAAGGCCGTCAAGGGCCCATCAAGTAGATCCTGGCAACGGCGAAGCTATGTAGAGTTTCAGTGAATATGAATTGGCCGTCGGCAATCACAGCCTATGAAGCTTCAATCTCATCGGACGCGTGCGTTTTCGACTAGCCGGAGTAAGTTCACTGGCGATGAATTTACCGTGGTCTTGTTGGACAATTGCAATACCAAGCCTGTGGCCGATAAGGGAAAGTCGAAGGTTTCGCGGTTTCGCCAGCAATGCCGATCTCAGCCATGTTTATGACCACGTGCTTGACAGAACGCGCTAGACTATTTTCGGCCTACAGCTTGCATTGAATAATTTGATTGGTTTTGCCGATGAGTCATCCAAACTCACTAGCGTCTCCCATTTTTCACGCTTGTTTTGCTAGTGTCCCCCTCCCAAAGCTTGCACGCTTATAATAAGCCTCTTCAAGTGGCCGAGGAGGCCGAGTCGAAGTATTCCAACAGAGAAGGTAAGAGACCATCGTTCACTGCCAATGGCCCCCCAAGTACTACGGCAATTAAATCTTGTCTCTTTGACTTCATGACCTGAACACGCGCCGTTTTAACTTATTCATAACCCGGTGACACTCTTTCAATGGTCAAATCCTACTAGCATGAGATTCCAATGCCGTGGAACACCAAACGTAGCTTGAGAGTTGAAGTGGAAAGGTAAGGAGCATGAAAACAGCGCCACTCCTTGCCGATGATGGGTGCTCAAGAGAGGTAATTTGGGCCACATCTCAGTGACAGTCGAGGGTTGACTGTTAGTTTCCCATTTTCTATTCCTGAGAATCACTTTTCTGCCTACCTATAAGTATCTTGGCCTTTACCAGCCCACTTGGTACCCTTTGAGTTACCTTTTCTGCCATTCCTAGCACATTGGCCTCCAATGGCCTGCTGAGTCGGCGATAATAAATAACTCGCTCACGAAATATTTATTATTTTACTTATTTTACTTATTTTTATCTTATGTATTATTCTCATACCATCTATTATCTACAGCAGCCAGGCCCATATCAGACAGTTATCAGCATTCGCTCAACGGGACAGCAGATCAACGTCCTGAAATTAGGATCTGGTATCGGCTTGAGGGCCTTGGTTGACCTCCAAGCCCACCGAGCTTGGGAGTTTTGATTTCTCACTGGTCAAACATCGGGGCGCCCATCTTTTAGCGGATTGTGACCGACAGTTTCAACCATGTACACTGTTTTCATCATTCTCATCATTTTCATCGCTATCATAGAGCCAGCTGATAAAAACACAATCAGGCTGTGTAATGTAATTCCAAGAAGCTCCATGGCAAAGCTCCATGGTCAAAATCTATGATAAAAGTATCATATTAGTCATTCCAAGAAGAGCGTTGTCCTCCAGTGCAAAGTCCGCGTCGTCCCGCCTGTCCTGGCCCTGAGCCAGCAACACTACCATGACCTACATTTTGGCGAGGAAGGGGTAAGCATACACGTCCAAGGGAGCTTCTCTGGCACACCTCTCTCTCACGTGCCTGGCATCGGTCTGACCATGTCGCTTCCCAAGCATGTCGACGGAGCAACATGAAACGGGCGTGGTCCAATGAAGTCGTACCGTAACAAGAAGCCTGCAACTTGGTTCGGAGGAACTAGGGGGCGTCCATGGATTATTTCTATGCCTCAGACGAGTGGTCGCAGGAGAGCGGAAAACGGAGCGAGGTGCGCTGGGTCAAGTTATAGGCAAGCGCCCGCCGAGGGCCAGCCAGGGACATGGGCCAGGTAAAGCGGCCGACGAACTGACAGAACTGGACGAGACGATCCTGAATCCGTACGCCGCGTACTAGAAACTGGGGAGTGGGAGTTGAGCATGGAAAAATAGTACCGAGTGAATGTTACGAAACGAAGTGAACAAAATTTAGTCAATAAGTTTATCTAGAATTATTTGTAGTTTTATCAAGTTTCTTAATTATAGCTTTTATTTCTAATATATACTTAGCTCTTAAGAAATAAATAGTACTTAAATTTGTTAATTACTTATTATTTATATATAAATTAAGAACTTATTGCCTAACTCTAGGGTATTGCTTAACGTTCTTGTTACGCGTAGCGGCACTCCGGGGTAATTCTACTAAGCCAAGCTCAAAAGGGCATCGCCTTATCATCAAGTGCTTTAAAATCCCAAGAACCCCTTCTCCGGTCATTATTTTCCCTCTCAGAATCATTAACATCCACCTCTATCCGATCCAAACCCACGTTTAGGAATGGAAGCCAGACCCTCCACCCACTCACCCGCCACCAAGGCGCGCCTACGGACTAAAACGGGCTGCTGAACCTGTAAGCAGATTCCCCCTTTTCGCCGGTCGTTTGGTGGCCAACTGATAAGAGCGAATGTACTCGTTCAGGTCGACAACGTCGCATCAAGTGTGGCGAAGAGAAGCCTGCATGCCGCAACTGCATTTCCGCTTCTCGTAGGTGCGTTTGGCCAGGTCCAGAAGTGCTCGACAGACGTCTCCGGAAGTTCCGAGAGCAGTTATACCCAAAGGCGACCGCCGCAACTAAAGCAACCATCACCAATGTCACGCCGTTATCTCCGACTTTACTACCCACTGATCTCTTCTCGCTTGCTGAGCTTGATCTCATCCACCACTGGCTGAACGTCTTGAGCGATCTCCTGGTCCTCCCAAATGCGGATCCTGCATGTGTCGCGGATCACTCTTTCGAGACGCTCAGAATGATGACAAGCTGCAGTGGTCTAAAAAGCGCCATCCTGGCGTGCTCAGCGTCCAATAAGTCTACCCTATCCAAGGACCCTCGATATCAAGTGGCTTCCCTCCGCTATTACGACGAGGCAATCCGATACGTGAGCGACGCCGTGGCCGACATTGGCCACCGCTCAAAAGCGCTGAGCGACATGCTCATAACGGCAATGACTTATGTATATGCATACGACGTCTGTCACTCATTCCTCTCAGTCTTGTGTGTGCATGAGTTGACTTCGAGGCATTTAGCTCTGGGGACCAGATGGGGAACTAGATGCAAGGAAACATGTTGCCGCCGCGGTAACTCTCATGAAGATTCGCTATCAGACTGCACCAAAGCAAATTTGCGACTCACCCACCGCCTCTTGGTGGTATCGCGTGGTGTATGAGAGTGTCCTGTATCAGGCCTTCTTCCTCGCCATCAGAAAGCCACTATCTCCTGACTTTGACGTCGACCCAGAGTTGTTCCAACTTCAGGGCGAGTCTCAACACCTTGAGCTATTCGCCACAGTGCTCGAACAACAGCCTCTGATACTGGGGTTGCCCTTGTCCCTCTACTACCTCATGATTGCCGTCATCAAGACGCCGCAACTTCCAGAAGCTCAACGTCAGTCACAGCTATTAGAACTTCGGGCAAAGCTTGCATTGTGGGAAAAGCTCACTCACGATGACAAACCCAATCCGGACGTCCACTCTGGATTTCAGACAAACGCCGTGGCTTTGTTTGTTCTAGCCACATCACTTCTGCTGGATCAAATGTGCGAGCAGTGTTTGCCCGCGGGCAGCCCCGCAGAGTTGACCACAACTAGCCACACGCGCTGGCAGGTATTTGATGCACTTTGCCTCCTGCAGCACCCGGACGTGAGCGAAATGTGGAAGCGCTGCTACCTCGGCGCATGGCCGGTCCTGGTCGTGGGCTATTCCGCTCGTGAGGAGGAGCATATCTCCTCGATAAGATCCATCTTGAGACAGATGGCAGAACGCACTGGATATGGCGAGTTTCAGAGGATATTAGAGGTGCTCGAGGGTCTGTGGGCATGTAAACAAAGATTAACAGCTATTATTGTAATAAGTCTTTTGTAATAACAGAGGGGTTCTATTGAAAGAACAGGCTACGATGTTAACATCGTATTGTGATGCCATGATGTGTTGACAACTTGTTATTTATGACACTTGTAGCTCGGCCCTTGACGGGAACTGTTTGTCATACAGAAGTTTTACCTTTACCCACGGACAATGCGCGAAACTGCTTCAGCTGCGGCTACCAGCTCCTCATCTCTGTAACGTTTCCCTACAAGCTGTAACGCGATAGGGGCTTCTGCGTAGGTCATCGGGTCGTCTGTCCGGTTTGATAATGGTCAGCAACATGACTGCCGGAGTGCTCAAGGAGGTGAAGATGTCACAACTCACATTTCTTATACTCGCGCTCGTCTACCGCGGAACGAGGCTTGTAATCCAGCTCGATAATATCAACCTGGGGATCGACCTTCAGTCCCGTCTGGAAAGCAATGGCTGGCTGGTCGAGAACGTTGCACACTGCGGTGTAATGGTATTACTGCCCCTGGCCACAGACAGCAGCAGCTCCAACATATACAGGGCAGAGTATGTAATCAACTCCGCGCTCTTGCATCACTCGGTGGTATCTGTGATATGATACATGTTAGCCAATGATAGAAGCGTAGACGATAGGGAAAGAGGTGTCTCACGCGTCTCTATACTCATCCCTACGAACATGGCAATCCCATAGCTCGGAATACGACATTGGCTGAGGCTTTGCCCCCTTCAGGGTGTTTTCTGACAAGTCAGCTACCGGCTCGCCCCCGAGGGCCAGAAGATCTCGTTGCGTGGCGGCCCCGTCGGGGAAATTCAGGCCACCGTTGATTTCAAGACTCAGTTCGTGCTGATATGGCTCCCAGTCTATGATCTTGCAACCAGAGGCCTTCAGCTTGGCAACAGCCTCTTTCAATGCGCGAGTCACGGGTGGGTGAGGGTGAACCATACTATGCAAAAAGGCGGGTCAGCAAACATCCAAGGCAAATTTCAGGCAAGCAGCCATGAGACCTACCCATCATCCCACATGACGCCAACAGTCATCCCCTCCGGCGCTGGATTATTGAATTTCTTCCAAAGCATGGGAACCAACGATGTTTCGTACTCCCAAGGCTCCTGCTGGAGACGGGCCTGCTGGAAGTATGCAATGTCCGCAATGTCGTTAGCCAGGGGCGTCACAACGCAGCGAATACTCTCGTGGCCTAGGCCGGGCAAACATATTCCCCTATAAGGGTTTCGGAGGGATGTAATTCGGAGACCGTTCGTTCCACAGAATGCGGCTGGAACTCGGACGGAACCGCCTAGATCTGTACCAAGACCAATAACAGAGGCACGGAGGGCCACGGCGACGCCTTCTCCTCCACTTGATCCGCCGCAAGTGAGATCTCGGTTGTGCGGATTCACCGTCGTACCATTAATCGGATTGCTGCAGTCTATGTGCTAGAGAAGCGGTGCAACCGGCGCGAGTTAAAATCTTGTTCCCCATCCGGGGAAAATGAGTTCCTTACCATGGCAATTTGTGGGAGATTAGTCCGCACGACAAAGATAGCCCCGGCATTTCTAGCAAGCGTAACAATAAGGGCGTCTTCTTGAGCTATATTATCAGCCCATGCAACGTATCCAGAGTGGCTGATCCGGCCCTTGAAGCCGATATGCTCCTTGGTAGAAATCGGGAGACCTTCCAAGGGGCCTATCAGCTTTCCGGTGGTGGCAAAGTGCGTGTCAAGCTCCCGAGCCGCGTTGAGGGCATCTTCGGTTAAGAATTCGGTCGCAAAGTTGGTCAGTTGATGGGCAATGTGGCCGCGCTTGAGGAAAGCCGTGATAGTTTCGGTCGCAGTGAGGGTGCCAGCTGCCATATCCGCAAGCAGGCCAGTCGCCGTCTTTGATGTGATCTCAATCTCGCGCGGGGACAAGGTCTGGGCGGTTTCGATGAAGATGCTCACGTTTTTCTGGCCGCTGGGGGGTAGCTGGTCAAGTGGCAGAAGCCATTTGGGGTTGAGGGAGTCTTGGGTGATCTGTCTGCATCTGAGGGTCTTGGACTCCCAAGAGGAAACAGAAAGTACGGAGCTCATGGTGATAGGTGGAGGTCGGCAAGAGTGTTCAGATTGTCGATAAAGTGTATTCGAGCGCCCAAGGTGAGAACGTGGTATGCAACAGCTGATCTTGTATCCCAGCGACATTCTCTTTGGGGGCGGCAGTAGACGCAAGCTGTGTTTCTCTGACCTAACCTCATAATCAACCTGTAACAATACGCATTGCTGACCATGTTGCCCGTGCTTCCTCGACTCAACATGATACGGCATAACCCGAGTTGTAGCTTTCTATTCTAGTCATGACAGTCGGTGATTGGTCCCCCGCACTATGCTGATCAGCGACCCTTGGTGTTTGGAGAAGGCCGGGCTCGTAAATCTATTCTATTGGCCTCATCTAATCTCTACCCAATAGTGTGGATTTGCGAGCATCGCCTTATCGTGAATTGGCCCAACGCCAAGGGACGCAACCCTGGAACGAGAATGATAGGGGGCGCTGCGTCTGTTAACTCAGGGACTAACAGGTTGGACCAGTCAGCTGGGATCAGATGTTCGGGTTGTGAGATGGGAACGCTGACATACACGCAAAAAGAGTCAAGTAGCGCTATGGGACATACCAGCATATCAGAGGGCGATAGTGCAGGGGGCGTGAGCAGCGCTGTCTGAGATTCTATCACAGGATGAGCATCCGGTCCTTCTATATAATACTACGCTCTAGATCCTTTGGCTATCGTCTTCTGTTTCTCACCCTCACATCGCTTTCATTCATCGCATACATTTATATCTGGCCTACTTCTCCGCTGAAATAACCTCAAGCTGAACCATGGCCGTCGCTGGCTTGTCACCAGAGCCACCTCCGGATTTCGTTCCCGGCACCGTTCAGCTAGTCGACCTTGAGGGTCGTTGCGGTGTTGCCCATGCGGAGGACCAGCGTGATGTCGTCTTGATCCCCGCCCCATCAAACAACCCGGACGACCCGCTGAACTGGAGCCCTGCAAGGAAGCGTGTGCTTCTTGCGTGTATCTGCATGTAAGCATGATTCTACAACGTACTAAACGCTGCAGATGCTGATCAGTGACCACTGCCCTAGATACTGCTGCGGTATCAGCATCCCCTCGGCAGCTATCTACTCCATCCTCGTGCCCATTTCAGCCGACAACGGTTTGACGATGGATGCCCTCGTCGCCGGCACCGGATACATGTTTTTGACACTCGGCTGGGGTCGTCTTGTCTGGCAGCCGCTCGCCCAGAAGTTCGGAAAACGCCCCGTCTACCCCCTGAGCTTGCTTGGGACCATGATCAGCTCTTCCCGTCTACATGGCAATAACCGATGGCAGGCTGACATGTCCTCTCATCTAAGGGCTGTATGATCTGGGCTCCTCATGCCACCACTGGGGGCCAATGGAGCGCAAACAAGGTTCTCCAGGGCTTCTTCGGTGCGCCTGTTGAGTCACTTTGCGAAATATCCGTCGCTGATGTTGTATGTGTCCAACGTGATACCTTGGCATCATACCTATGCTAATGGGATGACAACTGCGTAGTGGTTCACCCATGAGCGAGGTGCTTATCTCAGCTACTACGCACCGTTCTTAGCAGGCAGTAACTTTCTCGCCCCGGTGTTTGGCGGCTTTATTGATGGACAGGGATGACAATGGGTTCTGGTATGTCGCTCCTGCAATACGTCCGACGACACCATCATCACAATACACGATTAACATGCCTACCTAGTACTGGTGCGCGATACTCAGTGGGGCCGGGTTCTTGCTCTGCTTCTTTCTCATGGAGAAGACAAACTTTCAGCGCCCAATCGTCTTGAATGGCGACCCCGGGCAGCCGCTTGAACGGCCTGTCTCGGACATTCCCATTACGGGAGAAAAGACAGCAGCATCTGATGAGGCCAGCAGAACAGACAGCCACCAAGCTCCTTCTCACATGACCTGGACACCATCGTCATACTGGAAGAAGCTGCGCATCATCCGAGCACAGGACGTACACAACGATGTATCGCTCCTCGGAGGATTGATCCGACCCTTCATATACTTCCGCTTTCCCGTTGTGGTATTCTCCGGTTTCATGTACGGTGCTGTTATCTGCTACTTCAACGTCCTGAACGGAACGGCCTCTCTTATCTTGTCTTAGCCGCCTTATTCTTTTCGCTCAAGCATCGTAGGCCTGAGCTACATAGCTGCCGTTATCGGTATCGCTTTCGGGCAAGAAACCAACATCTTCTAGAAGCCTTGTCTACATTCACTAATCATTCTTTCAGTTTTCTCTACGCAGGGTATCTCAGTGACAAATTTGTTCTCTGGAAATCTCGCCGAAATGCTGGTGTTATGGAGCCCGAGTTCCGGCTCTGGCTGTACCTCGGCCTGGTGGTAATTATTCCCAGCTCTCTAATTCTCTGGGGAGTCGGTGCCGCTCGGGAAGTCCACTGGTTCGGCCTCATCTTCGCGATTGGCCTGATCGGCGCTACGATCACGGCTGGGGCATCTCTACCCATTGCTTACTGTATCGACTGTTACAAAGAGCTCGGCGCAGACGCTGTCGTCACCATTATCCTCATCAGAAATACCATGAGCTTTGCCATCAGCTACGGGTCAGTAACGAATACTGCCTAATTGTTTAGATTTCAGGAACTAATTATCTGTCACTTTCAGAATCACTCCCTGGATTGACAATATGGGTTTACAGAACGCCTTTATTCTTTTTGCATTTGCTGCGCTGGTTCAGTTGGCTTTATTCCTCCCTGTGATTAAATGGGGTTATACTCTTCGTAGGAGCTCAGTGAAAGCATATTGGAAGTACGCGCAGCGGATAAAGATAGAGGGCCGGCACTAGACCAATCATACTGTATAGTCAGAATGGTATACTATTAGAAGATCAAACCTGAGTTTTACTTACATATTTAGTAATAATGATAAGTATATCTAAAGTAACTATAGAAATTAGATATTGCTTTTTAATAATTTAAGATGTAGAGTTTATGCTCTATTTGCTATATCACGGTTCATGCTGTAATTAACCAAATCAACACCATGCGCCCAGTTTACTAACTCTCCGCCGTAGGTCTAATAGCCTTCTCAAGGACTCTTGTGTAGCCCTGTTGTACTTTCCGCCTATAGAAATAAAAAGGGATGGCTAACAAGATAGAAATGCCAGACACCATAAACGTAATGATATAAACTTGGATCCATCCTTGCGATTCTACCCAATCAACCGCAACATACAAGAAGATGAAAGCGACAATATTCTTGGTAACATTGATTGAAACAAGAAGCTCCTGGACAAAAGAGGATAGCAATCGACGAGGTAGGTCATAATGATGTTTGGCGCATAAACGGTGCCGAAAGAAACTACAAGCACCATGGTCAGTATCGCCGGAGATGATCTGTCGTCACGGTGAAGTGAACTTACCCATTCCAAATCCCACGGCAACGACGGCCCAGTGAAGTGTCCTGTCACAGGCGAAAGCAACTAAGATGCAACCTGCGGGTGCAATTAGACAGCCTGAATCAAAGAAATCAAGCGTTGCTCTGGAATAAAGACACCGCGGTTCCTGATGATGAGACGCGCTGTCACAACATAGCAAATGTATCCACCTCCGAAGCAGGCTATGAAGAAACTGATGATGGCAGCAATTTGCATCAACCCAACATAACTTGCCTTGAAGAGATAGGGGGGTGCAAGAAGGAGATTTGGAAATGCAAAGCTAAAGTGTGTCGGCCAAGTTAGTAACGCATTGCAGAAAGCCAACTCTCTAACTCTCTAGCTTCATCACGGAAAGAAAAAGTGGCAAGCAGGATTAACTTACATGAGAGTAACTTCAGAGGCTAGCGCGCTCCCGTACAGCAAACCATCCAGAGAACCTGACCGCAGCCGAGGAACACAAATGGAATCACGAATGCTCTTGGAAGGCTCACTAGAGGGTTATAGCTGATGAATGAGGTCCAGATGACTCTCCAGGAGACAGGTGCAGGATAGGGGCTGCCTTGATGGCCCTCGATGCTTGATCCGACAGTTTCAATTGCATGAGCCGACCCCTGCGTGGTATCAAATTCACCTTCTTTTTCGGTGATATTGAGACTCGTCGAACGTGGTTCGGGAAGTGGTGGGCGATTGTAGGCAGATTCAGGGTAAAAGAAGAAAATGGCGAGGAGGTCAACGCCAGCGATAGCAGCGCAGAGCCACACAAGGTCTCGCCACCCGCCAGGACTATCTTCAACCATGAAACCGCCTACCAGCGGGCCAATGGCTGATCCACCGGAGATGAAGATGACATAACTAAGGAGTAGAGGCCGTCAACAATCCTCAGCGTTGTCGAGGTCAGAGGAAGTAAACATACATTGACATCATGACTCCTCTTTCGTGCAAGTAAAAGATATCGAATATAATACCAGGCACGATGCTCTGTAAAGATCAGGACACAAGAAACGTCAACTTTGCAATGTACTCACCTCGCCAGCCGAGGAAGCAAAGCCAGTAATGCAACGACTGATCAACAGCTCAGTAAACGTGTTCACCTTGGCTGTCCAAATCAACGTAGCAAAGAAGATGAGCATGCTGACGAGCATGGTACATCTTTTGCCGTATTTGACAGATAAGGGGACCCAGAACATGTTGCCAACGCCAAGAAAAAGAAAGTTTAACTGTGCGTTTGATGATTAGAAAGCCGATGAGGCGACTCATCAGTAGATCGAGTGCAATCACTGTCATGATAGTGTTGACCTCGGAGGTTGTCTTTTGAAACTCATGCTGCAGCGTAACTGACGCAACCGAGAGACCAGAGCCAGCAAAGTTGGCAGCAAAGTTGGAACATGCCATGGCAACTATAGCAATGATCTTGAGCCACCTGGGCCATCGCAGCGGATCCTTGGGGTCATCAGGCGGTGGCGGCCACAAGGCCAGGCCATGATGATGTTTGGACGTGGAGTCAATCGGAACGTCTTCAGTCAGATGAAGAACCGGCTCACGGTTCCCACCGGTTTCCATGTTGGAGACGAGCATAACTTTGATAGTTGAAAGTTGTAGAATGGAATATAGTTTATGAGGAATTAGCAACTTGCGGGAGAGCTTGAGTTTGTGAGTTTGTGTTGATGGGCGGAAGTGGCTACAAATAGGTTAGTCGAGGAACGCTGCGCTGCACGCTACAGTAATCACAACGAGCTAGGTTCAAGTCCAGTCCATCACAGGGAACGCGTGTGCTCGCGTTTCGGCTCTCGGCGTTTGAGTTCGTTTCCCCATGGGGTAGGGTCTGGTGGCGCACGATCAATACGCAACGCGTGGCATATTAACCGGCGAGTTCAAGCATCTCTCTCTGCCAAGCACACCGTCTGCCCCTAGCTGGAGGGGAAAGATCGGGAAGAGTCCCGCGTCTGCTACCGCACTCATGGCGGGGCGGGGAGACGCACCTACAAGTAAACTCGGCCTAAACCTAGAGGTACTGTAGCTTGCTCGGAGGGGTCTTGGCTAATTTTGACGTGAACTCGGCACTCGTGTCTTTCTCAAAGTCAAAAAGTTCCGCTGACAAATCTGTGAAGCATGGGTTAATGTGTATGAAGGTAGGATAACTGTGAACCAATAGTCACATTGGTCAATTTAGTAGTGTCTCCTTGCTTGCACACGGACTAATAATACTTGCACTACTGCTAAGTAATCCATACCACTTCACTTAAATGTCATCTTTACAGGACAATCCGGAAGCTTGTCATAACGCTTCGGGGCTTCGGTTCCAAACTTTCGTAAAATCTCTGGAGTCACTCCAGAGATTTCCACCAGCGGACTTCTATCTTTACGGTCGGAGGCATTGACCTCGACGCACACGGTTAGGTCAACTTTGGCAAACACGGCAAGGAGGGGGGGTTCTCACCCATGATCCATAAACACCTTCCCGCAGCCTGAAGGGCAGCTCGATGATGCCGATTGGCCCAAGAGTAATATCTTCAGTGTCCAAAATTGCCAGATGAGCTAGCGTGGTCTTTCCGTCACGAACACAGACGACGAGATAGCCGTCGCCCTCGGCGGCTTCGGGGCTGCGAGGAATAAAGCAAGGTTCGCCTACACTGATACCGTCGCCGGCTCTCCAAACCCTACTTTCGCCGGTGGCATGGTTAACATGAAGGATTCCGCCGAATCCCAGGCCCCCAGGAGTGCCCGCAAATGCGTGAGTGTAGGGCTTCGTTTGGTACCTATCATCGTTCCGGGCCATCTCGCCAGGAATGTCCGATAGCACCATGGGAAGTTCCATCTCGTCCGAAGGGGACTTGGGATCGATCTTGAACCTCACAAATTTTCCCTGGAGGGTACGCTTTGGCTTTCCCGCATCAAGCTCCGGATGCATGTTAGGAAATACTCCGAAGGCATCTCCGTCGTTGAGGAAAGTATCCATGTATATGAATCCATCTTCCTCAAAGTAGTAGGAGAAATGGCCCCAAAAGTGATTCTTGAGACTTTTGAAGTACCTCACGTCCTCTGGTTTGGGATTGTAGCGAGGAAGAACAACAAACACATTTGGCTGGAGTGGTACGTTAGATACAATGCCCAAGAATGATTCAACGGTGATGATACTGACAAGAAACCAGTTGAAACGGAAGTGTGTCCCGGCCTCCTTCTTCATGTACTCGACGTCGGTTTGGAAGGGAGTCATGCCAACTATCACTCAGCTAGAAACCACGTTAGATAGCTTATTCACCTCTCAAATGCCACAGAGTACTGACTTATCAGTGGCAGCCATGTCGTGAGTCCACGACACATGGGGTGTCTTCACCCAGCATTCATCAACCTTCTTGCCTTCCTTGTTGAATCGGTAATACACGAGATCGTTGGAACTATTAGTTGTCAATGATGAAACTGACCGAAACTAGACGTAGAAAGTCCACCTACTTCAGTCCTTTTGCTTCTATGCCGTAGCCCATCATTTCCCCAGTAGTAAAGTCGAACTTTGGATGAGCAGTAAAGGTGCGAGAGGTCAGCTGCCCATCAAAGTCGTAGACACCTACTCAAATTCTTAGCATATACCCATGAAGCTAAGGGAGACTCGATCGTACCAATTGTATCCAATGTATCGGGGTCCATGGCAATAGGGGGACTATCCTCCTTTGTTGCAAGAAGAAGGCCCTGCCAGTAGTGGATATGCGTATTTCCAGGGGATTGTATTGTGTGAAAGACTCTCTCATCGCCTGCGAATGGGTTTCTATAAGTGCCAAATAGAGATTTTCTTGCAGCACGCTCCATGATGAAACGCGGCGACCGTATGAACTTCTGCTTGAAGTCACAGACCCCATTAGAAATTCTCCATGCATCAATTGCCCCGTCACCATTGATCCAGATATCCTTTCCATTCCGATTGGCGTAGATAGGATCACATATGACACGGTAGAATGTCCCGTCAATTTCAGGCGGGATCGACCCATGAACGACACAGGACGCAACCTCGGCATCAAAGCGGGTTGGCCAGTTGAGGGGTGCGGCAGCCATAGAGTCTGCTTTTGCAAACTGAAATTCTTCGCCCACCGGCAAGGTGCCAAGATTGGCGCCAAGCGTCGTTGAACGTGGTGACTCGGCAACGGTGAGCATCTTGTGGCTCTTCAGGTCCTTGATTCTTGACACCTGCTCATTTTCGTTTGGAACTGGAGCAAGCGGCGTCTCAACCACTTCCAGTGTCTTAAGCCAGGTCAAGCCACCCTGAGTCGACGACAGGCCATTAGCGTTGTCTTCACCTGGTGCCATGATGCCGAGACGCTAGAGAAAGGATGTATGAATGATGTGGCAATCGAAAGAAGCAGATTAACTTCAGGGGCAAAGAAAGAAGGATTTCCAAGAATGATATCCTCTTTGCCATAATCATACTATATGTTCTATCATGGATTTCACGGAATGCATACATTGAGGCGATCATGGCCCTTCACGGGCGGCAATTTGTCCTTGACCTCCCCTGGGAATAGTTCCCGATAGTTCCCCGTGGGGATTTGCGGGTGATCAGATACCGAGAGCCCGGGCTGCGTAACTGGCCTTTGTTGATTGGGCCATGAGGATTAAGCTTACTGGCAACTGCAGTGCTGTACGCAAAGATTGGTAGTTAACGTTAATCCTTGAGTGCTTCGTCGCCACTTGGTAATAGCTCACACTGCAGATTGTCTGCGTATTTTGAGTTCGTTCAACGTGCCATGTCTTAGTTTATAGGGAGGGGTTCATTACTCAGCGGCTTTGCTCATTATTCGGGGTAATGAAGGGTTTTGGAACCCGGTGGGAAGACATGCCGGCAGTTAATTTTTAGTCACATCTGGGAGTTCGGGCCATGTCGCAAAGTGCCGACGGAAAAGCCATGACCGACAGCGGAAACTTTATCTTGCCGATGAACGCAGAGACAGTTGCTTTATGAAGAAGTTTAGAAAAGGGACGGGATAGTCCTTTTGGTCCAGAGTCTTCACTGCGAGTTTGATATGTGTGTATCCGAGGCAGCTTGGACAACAGAATGTCGGGCTTGCACAGCCTCCCAACAGGATGACGTCCTCTGGGTGCAACTCGAAACAACATGCCTAATGGCCAAGCTGCTGAGGACTTTATGTTGGACTATAATATAGAAGTTATCATACCATAGAAGATAAATTAAAATTAATCATAAGGATAGCCAAGTCGATCCGTGTGTCATGCTGGAGCGAGAGCTCAGCGTTCGGCATTAGGTCTAATGCCGATCGATCCCCGCGAAGATTAGCAGCCGAATGTCGATCTTTTGGTGCGTAGAGGTTGGCTCAGACCTGAAGGGCCGCTTAGTCAATCAATAGTTGTGTCATGTCACTCCCTCCCGCACATATAGAAAGCGTGATACTAAGCCATCTGGCATTTCTCTTCAAACAGCAATCTCCTTGCAAGAGGGCAGGAATATTCAACATGCTACTTCACTCGACGCTTCCCTTGTGGCTGGTTGTCGGCACGGCACTTTTCTTCGTATTACGCGTTCTACTTGTACGCTTGTTTGCCTCCCCCAAGGTACCAGGGCCCCGTTTTGCAAAGCTGAGTGGGCTTTGGTACGCCTACCGGATTTATCGAGGTCGATGGGAGCTCGAGAACATTGATCTTCACGAGCAACACGGTACGATGACCCAAGTCAGGCTCGGGAGCGGACATTTGCTAATTGGGCCACCAGGCAAGATCGTCTGTGTTGCGCCCAACCACTATAGTATTGATGACCCTGGCGCCGTCAAGCCCATATATGGCCATGGCACAAAATTTGTCAAGAGCCGCTGGTACAAGGGCTGGACTACTCCGACATCCGAAAATATGTTCTCCCTAAGAGACCCAAAAGCGCATGCTTCCGAGAGACGACTGGTTGCAAATCTGTATGCCATGTCATCTGTTGTATCATACGAACCGAGCGTCAACCGATGCATCGACTTGTTCTGTTCCCAAATTGATAGGATCTCCCAAACGGGACAATCACTGAACATGCAGCACTGGCTCCAGTGCTATGCTTTCGATGTTATTGGCGAAATCACGGTATGTGATGATCTACCCAATCCTCGACGCTACTAGTGTCACACGTTGTTCTGACCTGACTCCTTTTTGACAGTTCTCGAGGAGATTTGGATTTCTCGACCGAGGTTATGACATTGACGGAATGATGGGCTCATTATCAGTCCTGGTTGGTCGATCCACCACCGCAGGGCAGTTTCCATGGGCGGCCCCTGTGATTTTTTCTCTGCCAGGGGGAGCTTCTGCAATCCTGGACCGCACGTTGGTCTTCATCGACCAGCGTCAGCGACAGATTGAGAGCTACGAAGCTGAAACGGCAGCGGACGAGCCTGCTGCGCTGGACTTTTTAGAGAAGATGCACAAAATCACCGCCAACATGCCCACTTCCGAGAATAAGAGAATCACAGAAACCACAGCGAGCAACAACATCGTTGCCGGAAGCGATACTACCAGTATAGCCCTGAGCTCTGTCTTTTTTCATCTTCTTAGGAACCCCAGTATCTATCACAAGTTGAGGTCAGAGATTGATGAAGCTTTGGCCAGTGGTGCCATCAGCCATCCTATAACTTTCAAGCAGAGCCAGGACCTACCATACCTTCAGGCAGTGCTAAAAGAAGGTCTTCGACTGCATTCGTCGACCGGTCTCCCTATGTGGCGAGTTGTTCCACCTGGCGGCGCAGAGATAGCCGGCCATCAATTCCCACCGGGGGCTGTTGTGGGGATCAACACTTGGGTCATACATCGGAACAAGGATGTTTTCGGGCCCGACCCGAAAGTATTTAGGCCGGAGCGTTGGTTGGATAAATCAAAGGAAGATTTATCTTGGATGGAAACATGTTTCATGCCATTTGGTCATGGGTCACGCACCTGTGTCGGCAAGAACATCAGTCTGTTAGAGATGAGCAAGCTGGTGCCAACCTTGGTTCACAGATATGATATGGAACTTGTGGATTATAATGGAGATGGATGCATGGACTCACTTAATCGGTGGTTTGTCAAACCGGTTGGGTTTAACGTGCGACTGGTTCAACGGAGCTGAACGGAGAGAAGTGAGGGAATAGATCTCAGCCTTAGAAGTGAATTACATTGCTAGCAAGATGTCTACTAGCCTTCAAGTAAATACTAGAACATTGTACTTAGGCCCGTGTCTTCGGCGAGGTCGGGTGTTCGCTGATCACCACTGTAGATATTCTTTACATGAGTGAGGTAACTCCCTCGACTCGGCGAGGCCTCGCTGTTGGCCTGCAATGCCCCCGATACAGCACCGGGTCCGTCGTCATTGCCTACCTCCCGGTTGTTGACTACTACACAAGAGGTAACTAGACGTGGACCATGACCATGCTCTCCCAGCTATCGCCTCTCGTCATTGTTTCCGCCTTGGTGTTTCCATGCACCCCCGAGAGCCTCAGATACCTTGTCTAGACGAGCAAATTCCAGGAGGCTTAGCATGCTATTGTCAAGTATCCTAGCTACAATGGTTTCGTTAGAAATCCTATCATCACCGCAGAGATCTCTTTGATCCAAGCCTCCATCAAGTCCGTCGACTCGACAACCCGGGACTTTGCGGCTCTAGGGTGCAAGACGAGAGTCCAGCAACTCCCCAAAATCATCTTCATATATTCATTCTTCCAGAAGTGCAACAGCACCTTTGAGTTTAGTCCATTTCTACCCCTTTCCTAGGCTTCTTGAAAGCTAACGTACAACCGAACTCGGCGATACTGGCTTACTACCTGCCCAGCATCTTGTCCCTCGTCGGAATCACAAACACCAAGCAGAAGCTCAGTACTCACGTCGGAATGAGCGTTGCGTCTTGGTTGTCCACGTTGTGCATCGCTTGCTTCTCATAGCCACAATGAGCGTGTTTATATTTTTCCTGGCCATGATGAGCTTGACAGGCGTACTGCTTGACAATGGTATCGCCATGAGAGCCCTGTGCATTCAGACTGGCATTTGGATTTTCTTCTTCCAGATATATAACTCCCTCTTGTGTATGTCTTAACGAGAACGAACCTCATCAGGGAGATATCGTTCTGATGTAGTCAACAGCAAACACTCTACATACCATCTACCTCAACGAGGCCCTTCACTGCAGAGCCAAGGCCATAGCCATATACGGTCTTTGAAAACTGCTTTGGTCTTATTATGATGTATGGCATGGGCGAAACTCTTGTCAAAATCGTGTGCCAGGTGATTTGGTCTCCCCGCCCTCTCATAACTGTTGCATCACAGCTAACGGAGTCTGGCCTCTTCCGGATCTAATTCATCTTCATTTAAATTGACAGTGTTTGCCTGTTTCTCACTTAGCACTGTTCCGCAAGTTTGAGCCTTTATTTCTCAAGGAGATCGACCAGTATCGACATCATCAAGATCTCCAAGGCCTTGCACCGGAGGAAAAAGAAAGCCAAAACCAATGGCCAACTGAAGAAAAGTCAAGTTAGAAATTGCGCATGTCGGAATGCTTAAGGGACTATCTGAGTTCATGTTGGTCATTTATCTCGTCCTGGGATAGTCTCAAGGCATCGCTCGCTGCGTGAGTACAAGTAGTGGTATTGAAAACTCACCAGTAACATAGCTTCAAGGGTCTCATCTGCTGTGTGTCTTTCCGAGGTGATTCCTATTATGCTGCCTTGGCATGACCACCCCATCAATCTCGTTCCCATCCCCGGACTGCCTCCTACTAGGTGTAACCAGAGCATGTATGCCGCCATAGACTCTCTTATATGCGAGATGCGAGAATAGCTCTAAGTACTGGCGTTTTGCGGTTGTACTGACAGCGCACTGGTGGTGTTCGAGCTGGCCCATTGAGGGCTGTTCAATTCCGAAACAAGAGTGACTGTGCAGAATGTCTAATATACCTAAACTAAGACAAAGGCATTCCCGCATCGTTAACTATGTCAATCAGAGATCCCCACGTCGCTCCATCAAATATATCAAACATCATATCTGCCCCGTCAAATTGGCCTAAATTCCGATCAATGTTCTGGCGCCTGTCTGGGAAAGTCGTGGGGATGGGTGCATGATATGGGCCCAAGATTCGTTCACTATTTGGCATGCTCGAGTCCGGGAGGGGTGGGAAGGTTTCAAATTGAAAGGAATCATATACATCTGTGGCTGACTGGTAGTCGTTTGGATCGTGGTTTGGCGTATCCGGGTCGTAGTAGTCGTTTCTTGGGATGTTGTCGTCTCTGGTATCAGGGCCGTTTCGTTGGCTGGACCTTGGGAGGGGGCTGTACGCTGTTGATGAGTTACGGGCCGCTGATGGTCCTCTAAGAGCTCTAGATGGTCGTTGTGGTGAGGGTTGGGCTTCAGAGCGGAGGCGCATTCTGGAACTATCTGTGGCACGTCGTTTTGTTGAACCAGGTCCAATGCTCAACAGCCTACCACTATGAGCAGCAGTTCTACCTGAGTAACCAGAATCACCGCCTCGTTCTGGTTGAAAGCGTTTCCGCTCCCTAGACTTGACCTCAATGCTCCTCAATAACATAGACAGAACCTCTTTACAATCTTTTGCCATGCGCCAGCGATTGGTCATGGTAGTCAGGAGACCCAAGGCGGACGATATCCCACTTCTAGAGTCAGCTAGATAAGGAAGATGAGGAGAAATACATACGATATGGCCTTGGCGGGACTGTATGCCTGGAGTCGTGTGGCAAGAGCCAAAACGAGGCCACTCATCCAGACAGCCGTCATATACCCAGGCCAGAATAGAGGTCCCTCAATGTCCGAGTACTTTCCAACTGTCTCGATAATACTGCTCGCAGCTCCAATGCATACCTGCAAGCCAGCCCTGAATTCGGCACTTGAGGGGTTGAGGGATAGTGTAGGCCGATTGAGAAGGAGGACACAGTAATGATACAAAACAAAAGGGAAGACTGTAGGTTCCGGTGTAAGCTCTGGATTTTCCTTTCTTATCTTTGAATCGAGGCGTGGTTGGGTCAAATTGTTTCCCCATGCTGACACGTCTGCTTTGAGGAAGAGGACAGTCTGATCATCGGCTCCTCTATCAGGTATTGACTTGTGGAATATCTCGAGTAACCTTCCCACTAGCTGGGAGTATCGCACGTGGTGTTCCAAAACGGACTGGGTTTCTCGGCGGTGCTGAAGAATAGCCGCTGCTCTCCTCGATGGCCCGCTTGGAGTCTCACTCGGGCTCCGCCCCTGGTCTGCATCTTCCTCAGGCGAGGGATCTCGGCTCTGCGCTCGCAGTCGTGGAGATGCTAGACGTCTGTCGGGATGGTTGGCGGGGAGGTGACGAATCAGATTATCCGCTGCTGCAGCACTCGACGGTGAGAGCGCTGACTGCACCACTGGTTCATGCAAGTCTCGATGTCCGGGTGCACAGACATCGATATCAGAGTCTTGTATCCCATTTGGATGTCCCAGGGACTGGCTCAGAAACCGGTCAAGTACGTAAAAGCTCCAGAAGACGCGTTTCCGCATATCCCGGTCTTCAGGGGACAAGTGCCAGTACCGGAACGGGCAACGGTGCATACCTGTCTGAAATATGGATCTTGATATTAGCCCACCGATGGATGACGCGTGCCGGAGGGACATTGTGGATATGAAGTAGACCTGGGCGGCGAGCAAGGCTTGGATAGAAGGGATGTCGCACGGGAGAGCGAGGAGGCCTAGCGTGGGGAGGAGATCAGAAGCCGAGTGGATGGACATGGAGGATAGGTCAGGTGCATTGTCACTCTCGAGGCGAGCAATGTTGAAGATGCATTTGAAGGTGACGAGACGGCTGAGAGGTGTGGTAGATGCGTCGCGGTAGAGGGCGTCTAGCTGGGAGAGGCATTCTGGTCCATGGAGGAAGGGGACGAGGGGATGCCAGATGCGAAAGTATGTCAAGACTAATTGCCTAGCTATAGCGTAGTCAGGCAAATTGCTCGAATCAAAGGATGGGCTTGCAGTTGCTGGTTGACGTTGATCATTCGTCTGGGCAATGCCGGCTTCGCCTGATGCTCCAGCCTCCAACCCCATGATTCGACTCCCCTGCTCATCTCCGCCGACGATGCAGTCCTCTGGTGACGGGTCATTGAGCAGCTGTTCGCCGTTTTCGCTAGCGTGCTGCCTCTCTTCTGATTCCGCATCCGGGGCGGTGGCGAATACCCTGCGAACGGTGTTGATGAAGTAGACGCCTGAGGAACTGCCGACATATTGGCTGTCACCATTCTTAAGAGCTCGAAGGCTTCCAATCTCGGGAGTCATTGCGAGTGGCCGCGGAGGAGATTGGTCGTTGAATTTTCAATGCCTTTGGACATGAGAGGACGGTAGTTGAAAAGTGTGGGGAGGGCGGGGGAGCTTTCTCGCACATAAGCTAGTCCTTTGGAGGTTTTATGGGGCTAAAGCAGTGACATCATAAGGTACGGCCGGTGATCGGAGGCATCGTGACTTAGAATAGTGTCAAGACTGAATTATCGAAACAACTGAATTAATCAGAGCATCAACTGGCCATAAATCAGAAACGAGAAATTACATTGCAGGCTAGTCATCTTTGACGTAAACACATAAGATCCGTTCTACTCGTGTCTGATAGCCCCCTTCACCATAGGTAGGCACTCTCATACCCTCCAACGTCTTTGAAATTTTGATCTCCAGTGCTCCGTGCTGGTATATGCTCCAGATGCATCATTCGAGACCGCCTTGTCCCTTCTTCTTGATGTATTGATGAGGTAGACTCTGCACTCAAGCCTTCATCGACTCTAGCATCATAATCATCTTGCTGCCCGACAGACAGTCGGGGAGCGATCGGACACTCAACACCAGAGCTCAGCTCATTCGACCTAAATGCCGACGCATCTGCATCTTGAAGCATGGTATTCGCACGCTCACTGGTGAGGTTTGTTTCTCTCAACGCAGGTTCAGTGTCCTCATGTTGCCTAGATGGGGTCTCATGCTCAGCAGCTGATACCCGATCCGCCCACCAGCGTCTAGCATCTTGAGCCGAGTTGAGCGTGTAGTTGCTCCAATATACGGTCCCAAATTTGTCTTTTCGGGTCAGTTCATGCCTATGTCCGGAATTAGAGGGCTTGCCGAGGTCTGCACTTGACTGCTTGTCTTGTTGTAGATGGTCGTAGGCTGACATGAGCTGTTCATCTGATACTTGGGACATCAGAGCGAGTAAAATAGCTTCAGTCTCGATAAGGCGTTTCTCAATAATCGCGGTGTAGTGTTTTGGAGGGCCTCTATGGATCCATGATTAGCCAAATTCCACGGTGATACCCCATACCGGACGCTCCAGCCTACCGCTTCTGTGGCTGAGGCCATTGACACTGAACGTCGTTGATGCGGCATCGAACACACTGAGGGCTATGAAGATGAGTCAAAGTGATGCAAAGTCCACTGTAATTGAACAGGACGAACCGATCTCCACTGCACTGAGCCCTCGGTTTAGCGATTGCTTGGCCAGCATCAACATGCCAAAGCGCGTACCTTTTGCTTCCTGGACCTACAGGCCTTGCACGCCCCGCCGGTCCGGTTAAGCTTCGGGCCCTGATTCTTCATGGGTCGTTCTGTCATTGAAAATGCCGGCTGATCGTGCGAGTGTCTGTCGGAGTTGCGAGCAGATAGTTGAAGCAAGGGGAAAGTGAAGCGCGGTCAAGAGTTTTGCCGCGGATGAGGGGCTGACTTTGATTCGGCTCCACGCGGCGATCTCGGCATAGGGTAGGGAGCGTTGGTCGGAGGTTTAAATGTCCGCCGAGTCCAAGGTTGAATGGTAACGACCGGGGAGAATACAATGCCATAATATGATCTATTTCCTACACTGTTTCTTGTTAGGTGTATACGAAGGGGGCCATTTCCACAATGGAGGCCTTGAGTAGGTTTAGAAAAACCCTGAGTGCTGGAGAAAGTCATGGGGAATAAAACGTAGGAATTCATCGTCCCCGCAGAAGAAATAGGGCGCTCTGTACTTTGACACGACACATCGAAGACGCCATCTCAGGCCTCCACTGAGCCTCATATGACAAACAAAAAGTGATCCCACTGAGAATAATAGACCCCCAAACCCATACCCCAGCATTAGGACCACTTCATGAACTAGACTGCACGAATTTCACACCCTTTGTCACATTGCCTCCGAGTTCTTCCACCGCAACCTTCAGAAGGCCGGCCTCGTAGTCTGACAAGGACCCAACTGGATGAACAGATGTGGCGCCGTTGGGCCCAAAGCTCACTGGAAGAGCAAAATAATCGACGCCAAGCTCACCAGCAATCGCCTCCCCTCCGGGAATACCCGGAAGATAAACATATGTGGGCTCTACTATCCCCGATTGGCCCTGAGAGGCCTTGATGATAGCCTGGGCGAAACTGTGTGTTTATTCTTAGTAAGGAGTGACATTTGGATAGATATAGGAGGATCCCACCGGAATCCAGCGTAGGCCATGCACGTCGTTGCAGACCCGGCACCGGCTTTGGCCTTGACGATCTCATCGCCGCCAAATTGAACTCCTTGGGTGAGTGGTTAGATATACTCATTTAGTATCATGATGATACTAACTGTATGTAATGGCCTTAATTTGTGCCTGGCTTAGTTCCACCGGAGGTTGAGATTGGCTGATCAAGGGGAGGATGGTTGCACCGGAGTGACCGCCAACTACCGGAACCTTGAGCTCCTGGGGGTTGATATCACGGAGGATATCTGTAACAAACTTTGATCCACGGACGACATCCAACGTGGTTACACCAAACAGCCGGGCGGGATTAAAAACGCCATGCTTCTTGAGAACCTCGGCTGCTATCGGGAGCGTGCTGTTAACCGGGTTGGTGATGATGGAAATGAATGCCTTGGGGCAATAGCTTGCAGCCCCAGCCACTAAGTTAGCGATAATTCTAGCATTGGTTTGGAAGAGATCTAGTTTTCAGTTAGCCAGGTCAGGGCATGTTGAAGTCAGTTTCATGTCACCATCACGTGTCATGCCGGGCTTTCTCGCAATTCCTGCCCTTAATTAGCCTTTTAACTTTTGATGGATGAAGTAATAAGTACCAGCTGAGATTATGACAAACTCGGCGCCCGTCAATGCATGAAATAAACCATCATTGTCCGGTAGATAGCCCTTGACAGTCGAGGGCGTGTCAATATGACTCAAGTCAGTCGCTACACCAACTGCATGGACGACATCATAAAGTCTTAAATCAGTGACTAGAGGGGACTAGAGAGAAAAGTCCATTAGACGGCACCCTGTTGCGAGAAGGGGAGAGGGAAAAGAGGATGAAGCGTACAGACTTGAGCAGCAGACTTAGCGGCTGTCCAATCTGTCCCGAGGCGCCTAGCACAGCGACTTTGACCATCTTGAATACAAAATGAAAAAGAAGAAAAAAAAAAAAGAATACTGAGAGATTTGGCTGTTATCGTGTTGTGTTTATTGATCTCGCAGCTTAGAGCGTGCTCGACTCGTTCAGCGTGGACTGCCGAGTTTTATAAGATGGACATGAACAATTATAAAAGTGTCCAAATGTCGTGCTGCGGATGCATGTAATAGAATATCGGGGCCGTATTTACCTGATTCCTGTGACTACTTTGAGACAGAGGCCATTTGTTTGGTAGCGGGTGAATATTTGACCGCATTGGGGGATTGAGAGACCCATCCCGGCTCTATTATTTGGCCGTCGACTAATTGTTTGAGCGCCCCAGGTTTGGAAGATGGAATGAAGAGGCAGTTTCGTCCTCGCTATTCAAAAGCATGGTAGAGCAGAGGACCCCCAGGGTTTCTCGACTCAATGAATCTCGACGAACAACCGAAAAACGGCACTAAAGTCATGCCCTAGGGCGTCCGCTATCCTGGAGAAGTTCCCAAGGTTTTTAGTATGTCTCTATAGTTGACAATGAATTCGAACAGATGATTTATTCTTCATCATAGTTGAACCCCAGCCCTCGATGGTTGGTTAACTGTTCTAGAAGATTGAATCCTTACACAGAGTCAAAGAACAAGTGTGATGTGGCGTGCGCATTCCTGTGCAATACGGCTGCTTCATTCACAGCAAATATTCTTCATCAACTTCTAATCACTATGATAAAGAGCCCTAGGCCAATTGCTCAGGGACAACCGTCAGAAGTTCCTCCCCGCACACCCCTCGCCTGGCGTTTTCCATAGCTAGAGACTCCATCTCGGTCAATGTCTCGACCGTGTGCGTACCCAAATGGGGCACCAATATCGCTCGGTCATTCTTGATTATCTGTTCATTGATCTCTGGTTCCTTTTCGTAAACATCAAGACCAACAGCGGCGATGTGACCGTCTTCGAGCGCGGCCGCCATCGCTGCCTCATCGATAATCGCCCCACGGGCTGTATTCACAATTACCGCGCCTGGCTTCATCTTGGCAATCTCGGCCTCGCCGATCAAGTGATGAGTCGCGGCCGAAAGCGGGACATGGATCGATATTATATCGCTCGTTCTCAGCAGCTCGTCAAATGACACGTATGGACAGCCGGCAGCAAGGCCAGCTGACAACGGTTTGCGGTTATGGTAGATAACCTTTAGACCGAACGGTGCTGCTCTATGCTTGACTGCCCGTCCGATTCGGCCCATGCCAAGGATTCCCAACGTTTTCCCCTTGGGGTCATGGCCGGCCTCGATCCCTTGCTTAAACTTGCCCTCCCTGAGTGATTTCAGAGACGGATTAAGTCGTCTGACAGCGCCCAGAAGGAGGAAGATGGTCAAGTCCGCAGTGGCGTCGGTAACAGGGTCCGGAGCATATGTGACTGTAATGTTGCGCTGAGTACAAGCATTTATATCGATTTGGTCGTATCCGGCACCAGTATGGCAGATATACTTCAGTGATGATGGAAGATGGTCAATGAACTCCTTGTCGAAGTTTCCAGCAACCTGTGCCAGGATTAGTTCTTCAAGCACTGGCCACACATGATGTATAATTGGATCCTACCGCTCCGCTGGCAGAAGTCCGATAGATGGCCCTGATGTCTCTATACCGATCCTTTAGGTCTGCAAAAAGCTCTGCCCGGGACTTGCTTATCACCACCTCTGGAGCTGCAACGGCAGAGAGGGCCTCGTATGCAGCCAACGCATGTCGCACTGGGTTAAAGAACAGAATGCGGGGTTTCAAAGACGTCATGATTCGTGACATGGGGCCTGTCCGAGTGATTCCAGTATTCGTCTAACCAACAGAGACGACTGTCCAGGCTGGGGAGGTCTTTTGTCAGTGATATTTGAGCTTGACCAACAGCGATGTCACTCGGACATTGCCGACATGGTGAGAAATAAAGGGACACTCACTGTCGTCGGGTAAACTATCTAGCCATGTTTACGGGCTCCAGATCAAGCGCCCGATTCTCGGGCAAAAGATCAACCGCTGTCTTTTTTGTCCGTACCCAAGGGCTTTGAAACACCCTTGTCTATTAGTGAAGTCGCTGTTCCTACTGAGGCGCACAAACGAAGCTATTCTCAATCTCGGGTTGAGGTGGGCGATGATATTGTCAGGAATCATTCGTGAAATTTCTCACTGTGTTCTCACACTCCATATCTGAAATTCTACATCAAGATCCTCACTGAACTGTGTAGCAGATCCCCAGGTGAAAACCCGCTCTCTGGTACCGCGGGGAATTTTCCGTTGCGCCTGGCCTGGACTATGTTGAGGCTGATGACGACCATGTAATGCGCCCCAGTTGCTATACCATGATACTATCGGCACTAAAAAAAGCATCTCTGGGCGCCACCTCGTCAATCAACTGCACAAAGACTCTAGGATAGGGGAAGAAAGTTCTAGGTTCGGCGCTGGGAACGATGATGGGTTTTCGTTGCAGCCTGGCTGTTGGTGGCAGTTGGTGGCAGTTGGTGGAGCGTGACCATGGATGATGCCAAAATATGAGAGATGGCGATGCTTTGAAACCGGTTGTCGAAAAGATAAACGGCAAAAGAAAAAGCTAAGACGATGAGGGCGAAGGCGAGAAGGGTCATTGGGATGGCCTAAGGGCAGACAGAAACTGTAAGGGTAACTGTGGTATCTGTTGCCTGTTCCTCACTATTGAGACGGCTTTGGTACCTCGGGAGGTGGCGATACTACGATGGCCTTCATCTTGGATTACCCGGAGGGATCCCTTATCCTGGTGCTGCTCCTTTTAATCACCTTCCCCATCGTCAACCTCACCTTTGTCGATGGCTACAGTATCACTGTTGTCCTGCTTATTGTCAACAGAACCCTCCCAGTTATTAGGCGACAACAGCTCAAAGTGCTTGTTTAAGCGCAGATCTACGCGTCGCTCATGGTGAGCCTTCTCATCCTCGGGATGATAATAGCCAAGTCGAGGCTTCCAGGGGGTTTGTTCGGGTGCTGGTACAAAACCCTATCTAGTCGGAAGCTAGAGTCTTCATGTGTTTACGGTAGGGCCAAGACCAGGCAATGAGACACTAATTGGATTAAACACCAACCCTTGTTAAATATTTGAGTTAGTACGCGTTTCCCAACAGTCTAGGCTCTTGACACGACTGGAACTTTTGTGAGGGCACCGGAATAAACAAAATGAGGGTCAATGATTGATCAGGCGCCAGGTGGCTCTTGAATTGTTAAGCGACCTTCAAAGTGATTCCTTACTTGACTCTTCTGTGAGAAGTAATAAGGTGAGTAAACTTGGTCAGAAACACACATAGTTGAAGACGTATTGTGATAAGATGTTGCGAGTCTGCCACCTCGCGGACTTTTGGTGACCAATCTGGGTGATGGGCTTTGCTACGGTCTCTGGCAGACCTGTAGCGAAATTCTTGCTCCGACTAAGTCTTTAACTAGCAGACAACTCTATTGAGAGAGCATTGATGAAGATGAAATGCCGTCAAACACTGGCGTGGCGATGACACATGTTAAGAACTTGAGTTGGATCATGGAAGGTGGCATTCAGCCGACGGAGAATGCTCGGTTTAGACTACGCATAATACGCAGATTTATGACAATCGACAGACGGTGAATCTGTCATAACACCGGCTTACGGGAAACACGTAGCTACGGCTGAGCAGTCCTCGATGCACTCGGCCGTTGCGAACAACGCAAAGCACGCACCCGTATAGCCCAATATCAATAGAAATTAAGGTCCCTAATTGTGGCCAACGGAGAAAACGCAGTTTCATAATCTGCTGACGTGGCGCCGTCCTATTAACAGCAATGCCCGTGGCTCGTGTCGTCTTGAGGGGCAGTCTCTCGACATGCGAAGAGACGTCTCATGAATTTCTTGTCTTCTCAAACTACCCGTGACTGAAGTTATGTCAGTATCAGGGGTTGAAGTCAAATCATATCCTGTAGTCACGGTGACTTGCTTGTAGATGTGAGAAGTTCCCTCAGGACTAGCGGACTCTACCTGTGACATGCTATCTTAATCCTCTTAGGCTGTGGTTACCGGTGGCTGGCGCGGCAGCGGTCTCGATTCTAGCAAAAGTTTTGGACAACCACCCTTCTACCGTGCAGACTCTCTAGGGATGTATTTTATACCAGCAAGAACACACGGTCCCTTGCTCGCAGTATGCATGTACCTTCAATACGCATAATCTCCAGGCCGCTGATGGCCCTGGGCTGAAAATCTCTACCATCAACTTTAGAGGAAAGGCTAGAAAGCGTAATATCCGTTGACCAAATTTAGGTTGATCAGCCGCTGACAGCTTTAAAGTTGCGTATTCTCCATGCCGCATGCTGCGTCTTTTTTCCGTATCAAGTTCCGGATTTTCCGTGAACCCCTTAAGCTCTCTACTCACGGGGCATTTTAATCGTCTTTTCCGCCCACAAATTTGCGTGCTCTACGTTGCATTGCCCCGTACTTGACCTTCATCGGTTTGTCAGCCTTGGTTGTTGACTACCTAGTGCGCAGGCCATTGTCCCTGCCAGTCGCCGAGTTGCGTATTCTCCGTTAGCCGCCCAAGCTCGATACTTGAGCGTCTTTTCCGTTGACCAACTTGGGTATCCTCCGTCATTTTGTGACCCACTTTGTACAAATTGCCTGCTTCCTGGTCCTAGGTCACCTCAAGTACCGTATCCTCCGTCGCGACCTTGCGCACTGCAGGACGATGATACAGACCAGGAACTGCCGGCTCTTGTGGACGACAGCGAATTAACAGTGAGCACCATGAATGCTACGACAGGCAACAGTATGAACGTAATGCTGTGCCCCCTTCATAGTCAGAAGCTCGGTCGGATCCTGAATAAGATCCTGAGGCGTCTTTGTGGGATCCGAAGGATCTGGCAATGGCAGAACTTGGCTCAGACGTGGATCAATGGAGGAACGATCTACCTACGTTTCTTAATCCGAATAAAGTTGACTCGCGTCTACTCAGGCCTCTCTTCCAGCGACAGAGCAACCTTTAACCTTAGGAGCCAGCCATGCTGAGATTCTCATCTACCGCCCTTGCCTGCTGGACGACTACAAAGAATATGATGCATTCCAAGACAACCAAGACACTATCTCCAACGTTCAGCGGTGTTTGGACGCCGCTCTAAGCATCGTCTCCGTTATTACCATCATGGCCGATGCTGATCAGTTGTTTGCGGCATTATGGTTTACACACTACCAAGCCTTCTGTGCTGCTGCTGTGCTATACACGTTCACACTCAGGAACAATTTTCAAGATCCGTCTATGTGGTCCAAGTACTTCCAGGGCTGCTGATAAATGCCAGGGGGCGATCGCAGCAATCAAGTTAGAGGACTCTTTTGCACGACGCTTTTTGCTCATCGTGGAAGAATACCGCTTAGAGGTTTTTCAAAAGGTTCAGAGGGACTCGGATACTCTGGCTCTCTCGTCAGAGCTCCTGTCAATTGATGGCAACGCGGTCGAGAATCATGGTCTAATGGAAGGTGGGAGGGCCATGGATAATGTCACTTTCCTCCTGGATCTTCCTAATTGGGAACAATTGGATTCCCTGGTAAGTTTCACCTTCTACAGCATTATCCATAGCTCGAAAGACTCAAGGCTGACGTTGTGCTGCAGACTTTAGATATAAGTGACCTTGGCCCTTGCATGGAAATGGCCATGGAACCAGAAGAGTGAAGAGGAGAATCAGTGGGAAAACCGGATCGCTCGTTCAACGGGCCGTTCAGTAGAAACAACTTATTGCTGGGAGTTCACAAATCCCACGTGGTAACCATGGCTGTCATCGAAATTGAAAGCATCTAATCTACCAAGTTGTTATGCGATCATATGGAGTAGCTTCACCACTGAACCTTCCTCCAACTCCTCAACCAGGGCCTTAATTTTCTGGGCCTTCTCTTTTCCGAAAACCGGAACCACGAGGCTAAAATACTTGGCCTCCGCCTGCTCTCGGTTGAAAGGGTGCTCTGGCTCACCCAAAGGAAAAGGGATGTCGACATCATGACTCTCCTCATCTTCGTACTCAATGTGCAGCTTAGTACCCATTACCTTCACCGTGTCGTCTATGATGCATTCTATCTTGTCTGACGAGATCCGAATGGACTCATTCTTGAGCCGTTTCGCAAACTCAACCCCGGTTTCAGGCCCATAGAGCCAAGCATGGGCCAGTTGAAAATATGCAGAGAACTGGGCATCGACAATGTTGTCAGGATGCAGCTTGTTAGAGATCCGTGACCCCACCACAATATGATTGGGGGAACTCAAAGAAATGGTCATCTTCTTGATCTCGCGACCCTTGTTCTGGAGACCAATGCTTCCTCCCACCTCGATCAGGCCGTGCGTCATTCGGCAAGCTGGATACGGCTCCAGGGCCGTCTCTAAAAAGTCCCAGCGCACTCCAAGGTCAGCCGTGAGGGACGGCAAATCGTGGCCAGTTCGCGGAGTGTAGCTGTGCAGAAATCCATATTTGCCCTCAATGCTTCTAGCCACCCCCACGACGCCAGCTTCAGCAAGAGATACACAGACGAAAGCGTCGTGAATGGCAAATCCCAGATGAATCCGCTTGTTCCAGCTTCCATTCTCCAAATACTGCATTGACCCAGCGGCCTTTGACAGGGCCAGCCCAAAAGCAGTTTCGATAGTTGAGGCACTGAGTCGCTTCAGAACCGACATCGCAGCAACCGCACCAAATATGCCCGCGGTGGCCGTGTTGTGGAAGCCTCTCTCGTAGGCATCATTCCGAAGTTTCCCTCCCAAGCGGCAAATGATCTCATAACCCACAGCGGTAGCGAGAAGAAACTGCTTGCTAGTAGCGCCCTCGTTGCCAAGAAGTTCTGCCTGAGTGAGGGCTGCAGGCCAAGCACAGGTTCCAGCATGCAGCGTGCCGAGTGCGTAGGTGTCATCAAAGTCCATCGTGTGGCCAAAGGTAGCATTCAACAATCCTGCGTACTGAGGCAGGAAGTTACTGCCTTTGAGTGGAACTGTGCTAGATCCATTCCGGGCACCCAGGGCAACGATGCCCTGAACGATCTGTTCGGTGGACTCCCACTCATGTGATGCAGCAATCGTGACCCCTAGGTAATCCAACAAGTATTCCTTCAGTCTAGAAATTAGAGTAGGTGAAAGGATCGAAGGCTCGGTGTTGGCGATGAACTCAGCAAACAGTTTGGTCACTGGATGGAGTTCATTCGAGGAAAGGGTGGTGCTACCGTTGGAGCTAAACTGGGCAGTCATTGTAATGTTCTTTAGTTATCGATAACGACAGGTGTCCAAGATTGATGTTGAAACTAATGAACAGAGATTCAACGGCTATCGGACTCCTTTTGGTAGTTCACTCTCAAGTATGACATCCGGTAAATATAGTATAAAATGGTAGGGAAAAGAGAGTCGGCTATTTCGGCAACGTCATGAAACACCCGGCAACGGGGAGATATCTTGTCGGCCTTTCCCGGCTAACACGTGAGAATCCCATTGGCCGGCTGATATAATTCCGCTCTTGCTTTCTCCAAGGCTGTCCCGCTTCCTTTCCGGGCGTCAACATAGCCTGGCTTCCGTACAGGGCATTAAGATTGCATATCCAACGGACACTGGGAACGGTAGCTCAAGTATCGGGACCTGATCATCCAGACACAGTCATGGTGAAGAACCATATGTTATAGAGCCCTGGCCACAAATACAAGACCTTCTTCACCACATCTTGCTCCTATTTGGAAACGTATTGCAGTATTTCCAGTCCCCAAACACTCGCGAGCCAACAATATCTTGCTCTGCAACGCCCAGCCCAGGTATTTCCCCGGCTCAATCGTAATTACGTATGATATCTCGAGGCATCAGCAGCGAAAAGAGAAGATGAGGTATTAACCAAGATCTTCGGTGGGATGAGTCAATACCGAATCTCTCTATCGTTGATTAGCAGGACACACGGCAGACACACTCGTTTCGCCACATTCAATGCGTCTACACGAATTAAACTGCAGTGCACTAGGTGACCCTACCAGGTTATGCGATCTCTTTGTTATATATTCGTAGTTTTGTGAATTTTGGCGATTGATACAAGCCCGTTGTGATGGTATCAGTCCGGTCTCTCGACTTGATAGAAACTTCCTGAGCTTCCGCTTACTGCAACTACGCATGAACACCACATTGCCTACTTTTACTTCTTGAGACTTTCTGTAAGGTATGAACTCCGTTGTCGACAAAATGGACGGCAGCCAAACTACTACCAACCATGGCATGGGGAGTTGCTGCTCCCGTGTTGCCCTTCTCCACAGGCAGCCTGGATTTTATCCCGTCCGCCTTCGGATACCCAGCGACTTGCGTCGGTATCTTCTGGTCATCGACTTGGGGTGGCCTTGTGGTCAAATCCTCTGTAATGGACTTGATGGCCTCGATGGCTTTGTCGATATCATCTCTTGCCATCATAAGACCTTGCTCTGTTGGCGGGTATGGATTGTCTACCGGGGATTCGGACAATTTTTCGTTAGTCACCTGGCCAGACAAGAGCCGAGCAATGGTTTGGGCTACGACGGAACGCAGCTGCTTCAAAGCTTGGCTATCATCGAACATGGTGGAAGCCATGCTGTTTGCCTTGTCGTAGGATGGGGGAGAGCACTTGAGCTGGAGCTCCTGAAAGTGAGCGAGCGCTGTATACTTCATCAACAGAGCCCTGATTGGGGTCCTGGCCTTCGCACATTTCGCCGGGAAGCCCGCTGCTTCCTTCAACATCAAATCGATAACCCACATGTAACTCTAAGACTTAGGAACCATCAGTTGGAGGCAAAGGGCCAGGTCGTCATTGCCCACGTCTACCATGATGAGCTCTTTCATTACGCTGGGCATCGCATCTTCATTGGGTCTCCCGTGGATAGAAAGTGGACATGGGACGAAGATTGATAAGGTCTATGGTGTCCGCATCTTCGCATTGAATTGATTTAGATCGAGGTCTGCTCAATAGTTCGCTATCAGGCTGGAATATCACCACTAAAAGAAACCCATTGCTTTGCATTAGCTACAACCTGCTCATAAAAACGACGCTCACAGAGAAGATCTAACGTTAGAGCTTGGTGATTTTTAGAAATTAACCGCTCACCCTGTCTCACTTGACGGGGCTGCTGAGTGTGGAATTGGACACAACAAGTTCCCAGCTACCAGTAAAAGCAAGGTCACTATAAAGCCCTCCTTACACCAGTCCCGTGCATCGCAAAGCTGATTTTTCTAGAATTTTTCAAAGGTGATTTTTCAGAGCGAGGAAGATTTTTTCTAAAAGCCGCGGACCTAGGCTAACCCCAACCCTATACGGGCCACTGATTTACCACTATCTACCGGCGTAGCGGAGCGTCATTTCAAGATGCATCAGCATGTGCCATCTCTAGCCACTCTCTCATATCTGGTATCCCTCGCGTTACGTGTCCTAGTAGACTCCAACCAGCACATCATCGGACGGCCGCCATTTCCTGCTAAGCTTTCCTTGTGAGGAGTCCAAGCAAGGTGTCCAGACTCGCCGCGGCCAAAATATGGCAGTAGTTAAACATCTAGGAGGCGAATTCATCGACGGCCAGGACGTCAGTCCCAGGTCCTCCTTGAAGACTCTCAGTGAGGGACCTTAAACACCCATCGGTAGAACACGATAATAGGCATATGGCGCGCTGTGTTATTATCTGCTGTATGCGTACTCTTATAATGTTCCCTAGGCTAGCCGGGTTGAGCCATTCAGGTAGCTAATACTAGGTACCGTTGGAATTCTCGTAGGAGACCTCTGCGACAAAAGTCCCACCCTCGTCAGCATGCCTGCAGGAGGCCAAATTTCGGAATTATAATGCGCTTGCACGGCGCGTAGTTATAACATTGCGTTGCATTCTCATATGTGGGGACTCCTGTATCAACATGCGGTTCTTCGCCTTATCTTCCCTGCCACCCCTCATTACGACCCATCCTCTTTAAAGATTATATACTTACCACTCGCTTCTCTACTGCAAACCTATTATACCTACGAAGCATGCATCCCAACAAGTGCTTGATCTATAAGAAATACACACCCTATGTGCCCGTCCCCAGCGAGCATTGCAGGCAGGCACTACAAAGTGGATGAGGAACAAGGGCCCCGGTTGATAAATGGCCAAACAAACAGCTACCGTATTTTACCAGCAAGCGGGCCAACTCCCCCACACCTTGGCTCTTGGGGATATCAGAAAAGATGAAAGTCTGAGCCTTCGGCCTGCCACTAGGATCTACAACGTCAGCCGCACAACGCTAACCCGAAGACGCATACAGCGCGACATTCTACTAACTGAGTAGGCGCTGACGTGAGTAACTGCCGCCGTACCGGCGGCAGTTACCGATGAAATGGAGGCTCGACAGTGCAACGATATAGATGATATCGGTTGTGTCGGTTTCGCCATTGCTGGCCTTTGCAATAGTGAGCTTTATCGGGGATGTGAGCTTTGTCCTCGAACATGTAACTGCTGCTGAGTCCCCTACTTGTAAGTTCCCAGTTGCAATTAAGGCTGCGAGTGACTAAACGATTGCCCGTTTGTTAGGGGGGAGTAAGGATAAAGGCCGAGGTGGGATTCGAAGTAGTGGCAACATGGAGGAACGATGGTCTGTGTTTGGTGACTGACAAGAAAGACGGCAACCCCTGTAAAAGGATTAGATAAGTGATAAAGGAACAAGGTGGTGCGGCTTCGGGCTGGTCCCCCTCCCCTTAGCTTCTCATATCAATGAGATACTGTAATCCCACTGGTAACTCGGGCAACCGACGTGAAAACATGTCGTCATTCGCAGCCAACCATCAATCTGTAAAGTTCTTCCGGATTCGCTCGATGTTGTCGGCTCACCCAGTGCCGTGCTGTTGAAATGTGTCTATTGGTAAGTAAGTGACGGCATCGACGACGACTGGATGGTCTAGATGAGATAGACAAATGTAGCCTCCATGGGCCTAGCTTGAGCAGGAAGACAACGCGTCGCGACTCATGGCAACAAGAATGACAACTCACACCAGGTGAAACAAGAAAACATAAGAACCATGAAAACAGCTAACTCGCGAAACAATCTACTCTCTTCATGCCGCTGAGGGGATGGCCACTCGACATATTAACTTTTTCGCACAGGCAGTTCCCATCTTTGCCCTCTCTGCTCCTATTGAAATCCCTGCAAGCCCCCATCGCCCACGTCAATCGGATGTGGCGTGATATCTTTGAAATCCAGCAAACGCTGGGCAATGGGCGCCCACGACTCGGCAAAGGCCTTATCTTTACGCTTTGCTTCTCTACGATATGGCTTCAACGCTAAACTAAAAGTAATTAACAATGGTTTTGCCATGACTATACCTTGTCCAGTTCAAGTTACTAGAAGACGGTATATACTTATTCACAAAGATTGACTGCTACTGTTTTTAGATAAATCCACCTTTCGACTAACTTCAAACTATGAATTCAAGATAACTATGGTTTCCGGCATCAAATCCATCAAAGCCTTCAATGAACAAGTCATTCCAAGGAATGTCAATGCTCGGCGTGACCTGCTGCCCTGTTTCAGCATTTTGAAGTCGTTGTAGTTTTAACCCGAACCACGACATAAACTCGGTATCTGTATCGTCATTGAGTGATTGTTCCCGGTCGAACACGTCCACTGTGGCCTCTCCGAGTCTCCCCACAACCACTGCACACCGCTCACCAACGGAACGTCCGTCGGATACGCCCCGCAAAAGTCTCTGGCACATTTCAATGTTGGCCTTTGCAATGGCTTTGCTTAATTCGCTGCGAATGACTGGGCTGGACCTGAGAGCATATAGCATCGTGACCGCCGCCATGAACAACGAGTTTAGCGCTACGAAAGTATAGCTAATTCGGTTCTTGGCATATAAGGTGTTGTAGCACGAGATTAGACTGATGGCAGAGTCTGCGCAAAGTCTGAGTGAAGAGATGTTGCTAACGGGGAATACCCTCGATGGACGGTAAAGAGAGAGGACGGCATAATGATAGGCGATGTGAAACCATTCTGCAGTTTGCAACATGGCCACACCACTTGCTGGGCCATAGCGTGGCGCCGTAACAAGCCAGGTATTGAGGTCAGCGTAGTGAGCTTCACGTAGAGCATCTAGACTGCCACAATCATTGCTGGCACTCGCAGAGGCGGCGTGCAGAGACACGTATATGGCAGCATTGATTTGGCGTAGCTTGATGACATGCAGAAAAGTCGACATGTCTTTGGGGTTCTGGATGAGATTCTGCACTACTTCTACAGAACAGAGATGCTCATCTGTCAGCTGTTGTGGTAAGGGTATCGTGATGTCTGAATCGTTTATGCCAAGCGGTCTGCCCATTGCTATAGACATGCTACGATCCAGGGCGTAAGTGCACCAGAAGATGCGTCGGGCCATCTCCCGAGACAGAAGACTTTGGCCAGTACTAGACGTTTCTTCCCGATGTAGGTCCATACCTAGGGCGATGCGTAGTGCCATACCAAGTGTGTACCAAATATTGACTGACTGGGGCTCGTTTGTTCCGTAAAGGCACAGGAGAAGAAGGCATTGAATGCAGTCCAGGTCGTCAGCTGACAACACAGTAGTAAGATCTTTGATAGCTGCTTGGAAGAAGACCCTATGTGTGTGCTGCTGCTGGGGTAAGTCCTTGGACGTTGTTTCAGCGCTTGCTATCGCGAGGACCATGTTGACTCGGAAGGATGACAAGGCGCGGCCCGATTCGCCTCTAGTCAGAGGTAAAAAGTCATCTTGGATGAATGTTGGCTTATGGAGAAATGGCAGCTGAGGCCACCGGTTCGTGAAGAAAACCTCAATCAGGGCCTCGGAGTCGGGCGCCAGTGAAAGGTCAGTAAAGTCGGCTGCTCGTCTTGGGGACGCTTGACTATCTGGATCGCCTGCCCACAGCTGCCATGGGCTCCCTCGGAAGGGTGGTCTTAGTCTGGAGCCACCATTCGACTCGGCAAACGTGGGTCGGAGTATGCGGCCATGATACGTGATCTCTTGGTCTTGGTAGTAGCGATGAGAAGGATCAGACGATCTATTGCCTATACGTCTTTCCTCTCTTAGGGTCTCGAGCTGTCTTTCAAGATCCCGAACGCGTTCTTTGAGCGTCTCGCACTGACAATTTGGATCTACCCGAATGAGCAGTCTGTCGGATGGGACGCATCTCGCCTGGACAAGGAGACAAGGTCCGCAAGACGGCAATTTCCCGTCGCACTGGAGAGCCAGTCAGTGTCATCGATGAGTAATGATTGTGGGGATTGTGTCACCACCTTTTGCTTACGCCTTCGACAACGCTCACAGGCGGCTGAATTCCTCTTCAAAGGTCGTCGCGTGGTCTGGGTTTGAGTCGGAGTTGCCGGCGGAGCTGCTGCCGAAGGAGAATGAGATTGAGATTGCTCATTCATGTCGACCGTGGGGCGCTCGTGTTCCGTTCTGCTTGAGCAAAGGGAACGAACAATTGGGGAATGTTGGTATCGGTCTCTTCCGAGGAAGAAAAGCCGCTTCGGAGTTTAGCTCAGGGGGTCACGGGGTCACTTCGGAGAGTCCCGATGCCCCTAGACCACGGGCGGCAACACTAACCATATTTGTAACTTGGGTATTGATACTTCACCTGTTATGTATTCCGATGTCTGCGAGAAAGGATTTGTCTCATATCTCTATGATTACTGGCCGTCTGAAGTCACTTCGCAGCCTTCATATCCTCAACAAAACACCATCCACCATGCCCCATATAACTCAGAGCCCGTTGTGTGTACCAGCCGGAAGTTTTGACACTCATGTGCACGTCTTTGACCCGTCACTTGGACCGTATGCCAAGTCCAGGGCATACACACCTGCAGATGCGCCCATGGAGGATCTAATCAGATTTTCATCGACATGGAATAGCTCCAACATTCCACTGAACTTGGTTCTAGTTCAGCCTTCACCATATGACACAGACAACCGGGTGTTGCTGCAATCTTTACACAAACTAAACACCAACTTTAACATTTCCGCTCGCGGTATCGCAGTGGTCAACGTTCTGGACGTTACCCGCGATGAATTGATGCAGATGCACCAGGCCGGTGTACGTGGCTTGCGAATCAATCTGCAATCAGATGGGAAGGGTGTCGACCTGGACAAGTTAAAGCAGACTCTGCTGGTCGCAGCTGAAAAGATCAAAAACCTGGCGGGTTGGAGGCTACAAATATTTGCCCCTGCTGCTACTTGGGATGGTAAGAGTTTCACATTGGAAGTTGAACTATAATATACTAAAAATGCGCCTACTTAGATCTCTATGAGTTTGTCTTGAACCTGCCCGTCGAGATGATTGCTGATCATATCGGCGGGCTGTTGGGATCATCTAAACTTGCTGGCCGAGACAATGGAGAAGATGCAGCATTATCACAGCCTGGGTTTGAGAGCCTACTGGACCTTGCCCAACGCCGTCACGTATGGATAAAGATATCCGGTCTATACCGTGCGTCTTCACGGGTAGAATCTGGTTATGATGACCTGGAAGGCATTCTGCGCCGTCTATTCAAGGAAGTGCCCGATCGTCTAATTTGGGCGAGTGACTGGCCACACACGGGGGAGGGAAAGGCCCGAGCCAAAAAGGACAAGTCAAAACGGTTGGCTGAGGTCGAACAGTTTCGTACTATTGATAACTTTGGTATCTTGCAGTCCCTTAGACATTGGGCGGGGAGCGAAGATGCTTGGAGGAAAATGATGGTCAATAACCCCAGAAGGCTTTTCACGTCAAGTGTCTTAGATTAGAGAAATATATGACAACTATCGCAACTACGCCACTGAAAATGATGCTTTTCAACATCTTGGGTTACAAAGACAATGACGAAAACCACATCTTCTCCACAGATCGAACGGTATGCCTCAATGCTTACGCAGTTGAGAGCGCACATTGAAATTATAAGCGAAGCGAATTCGCAGTTTTTACGAGCATAACCCTAGCAAATACGGTAGCCAATGATTTGCATTTTCAAGTGAGCACTTCTGCCAGCTGAAGCCAACAAGTACCCTCGATATTCACTCTTGTGTACGACTACACTATCAAATCATACCAGGTCATCACAGCTATCATCTACCGGCTCTCTCTTCATGCTGAGAATTGCCAGAAACATCCTCTTTATCACCCAAGCTGTCACCGAGTTAGTCATCTATCAAAATGTGTAGGGAAATTATAACTTACACCTCAATGCCTGCTCCAGATGATGGTAGAGGCTGTCGCATCTTATACATCGGTCGTGAGAAGATGACATTCATGTCATCGAGGCTGAGTCCACTAGTTTCGGGGACGAAGAAAAAGGTATACACCAGAGCAGCCACACACCATCCAACAAAGAACATGAATGCTCCCCAAACGTTCATGCTTCTCAACAGGCTGGGTGTAGCTTTTGTGATGGCAAAGTAGAAGAACCAGTGGAAAGACTGCGAGAGCGAACCACCAAAAGAACGGATGCGGTTTGGCCAGAGTTCAGCTCCAAAAAGGTATGGCAGTGTGTACAATCCCACAGCCCAGCCGAAAGCGTGGATGTAGATGATTGCAATTGCAGCATCTGATGCACCTCCAGGAACAGAGTTTCCCTCAGATCGGAAGACATTCAAGTACCCAGCTAGGTAAGAATGGCAGAGCATCTGGACTGTAATGCCAATCATGAGCGACTTTCTGCGACCGAGCATATCCACGAAGAAGAGTGAAGCAGCCATTGTGCAAACAAACTTTGCAACAGCGTAGAGGCCTGATGAGTAGATCTTGGTATCCCTTCCAGTCACTCCAATCAATCCGAAGATCGTAGGAAGGTAGTTGGTGACAGAGTTGGCCCCAGAGAACTGAGCCAGGATGTAGGCGATGATTGTGAGTTGCACGCGGCGCAGGTTAGAGCGGACAAGGAATGTCTCCTTCGCGACAACGACAAAGCTGTTTGGCCCGCTTTGCCTTCCTTCATCTTCCACAGTGTGAATGATATGGCTAAACTCCTCCAACACGAAAGGATCATCGATGGGTAGCCCACGCAAGGTAGAAAGTGCTGTCAGGGCATCATCTTGACGGCAGCGGATAGCAAGCCATCTCGGCGACTCGACGATGGAAAAAGAGACAAAAACACCGATGAATGGAGCAAATGTCTGGATGAACCAAGGTACTTGGTACTGGAGGTTCTTGGCGCTTGAGATGTGCACATTGCAACCGTACACAGCAAAGATACCAAGAGCCTGACCTAGGAGCATGCACATGTTGAACCAGAGAGTCATGAAGCCTCGGATCGTTGCTGGTGCAATCTCTGCCAAGGTCATAGGTCCAACGACGGTGCAGGCACCAATACCAAGACCAGCAAAGACTCTGCCAAAGTACAGTGCACCAACACTGCCATAGGAAAGCAGGATATCAGAGAGCCTATGACGTAGATAGTCTGGTAGAGTCTCATAGATTGTATGCGTCCGAGCTTGTCGTTGAGGAAGAAGGACAGAAAGGCCCCGAGGCCAGCGCCGATGTTGACGAAGGAGACGAGATTTTCGATGGTCTCGCTATCGAGTTCGCTGTCAAGTCGGTACTGTCTCTGGAAAGACTTGAGCTGGGTGATGGAGGCTGCGGATCCTTCGTCCCATCCTGTAAGGGAGCTCCGGGTCAATATATTCCTATGCTCGGAGAACAAATTGAGTGAAGCGCTCACCTTTCGGGCATCCGCACAACGCAAACGACAAAGCCGTCAAAAACAAATGGCGGTTGAAGATTTCTCGAGGCAATGCCTTGATGGCTTTCTTGTACTTGCCGAAGCTTGTCTCCTTCATGGTGCCGGATTTGCAGAGATGATGGTGTATAGCTGTAGTGGGCAGTTGCTGAGATTCAGATCTTTTCACGAGATGGGTACTGACTTTATACACTCCAATCCTTCAGTCTGTCTATCGCAATTCGCCTCCGCATCGCCGGTTTTCATCTCCGCACTTTGGAGAGCTCAGGCCAGACGTTCCCCATGGGGTTACGGGCGGGCCGGGCTGGCAACTGACCAATCCTAATCCGAGGGTTTCGAACCGTGATGATCGGATGTGTCCGACTATGGGCAGATAAACTTTGCTCATAAGTTTAGGCTCATCCCTAGGCATGAGGCCGATGAGATGTACGCCCAGTCGGAAGAGTCCGATCCGACATGGATGGTGTTAGATATCTAGCCCCAACGGTGAAGTTGAAAATGAACCAAGGCGCAATCGAGACCTCACACACGTTGCATTATTTGCGACTGCTTCTTGACTCCGAAATCATGCCTCGTCTACCTTCACTACGGACCCTTTATATCTCCCAACTCCTACAGTCAAGTGGAACTCTACAATATCCCCACTTGCGCAATATCAGCACATTTGCCCGCCAGAATCGTCTACCTGCATCGTACTACAGGGGAGGATCCTCAAGGGCAGTTTTCTTCAACAGTAAAGATCTACCACCGGTCAATCAGCGGGATGATATTTTCCGCCGTGTCATCGGCAGTCCTGACCCATACGGACGACAGCTCGACGGTATGGGTGGAGGTATCTCCAGCCTGTCAAAAGTCTGCATTGTCGGGCCCCCAACACATCCAGGAGCCGACGTTGATTACACCTTTGTGTCAATAGGCATCGAAAATGACAAGGTTGACTATTCGAGCAACTGTGGCAACATGTCGGCTGCCGTGGGCCCTTATGCGGTAGATTCCGGACTGGTATCCGTTCCTGAGAGCCATCAGGAACAGTGCACTGTTCGTATCCACAACACAAACACCGGCAAGATAATCAACGCCTCGTTCCCCATCGCAGATGGAGAAGCCGTCGCCTCTGGTGACTTTCATATCGATGGCGTAGCTGGTACAGCTGCACCAGTCCAGCTCGACTTTGTCAAACCAGCTGGATCTCGCACTGGGAAATTACTTCCTACCGGCAATGTTTTGGATACCTTTGATGGCTTCCATGCGACATGTATCGATGTTGGAAACCCTTGTGTATTTGTTTCGGCATCACAGCTCGGCGTTGATGGAGAGCTGTCGTCAGATGATATCGAGGCCAATACGACACTCAAGGATAAACTCGAATTCATTCGCCGTCACGCTGCCCTCAAGATGGGTCTTGCTCAGGATTTGGACAACATCCCTGGAAGCATTCCAAAGATTTCGATTGTTTCTCCAAGGAAGAAGTCGACCAGTAGCGAGATCAACATTCGTGCCATGTCAGTGGGTCAAGCTCACAAAGCAGTACCAGTGACTGTGGCTTTGGCCACAGCTGCTGCTGCCAAGCTACCAGGAAGTACCATTGCAAATTGCCTCAAATGTGATGAAATAGAAGAGGGTCTGGACATCTGCCATGCCAGCGGTAGACTACGAGTAGATGCCTCATTTGATCATGTAGGAGAGTTGACCAAGGCAACTGTTTTTCGTACAGCTAGGCGTCTGATGGATGGGATGATCTACTGGAAGTAGCCAAAGCATGGCAGCGGTTAATACAGAAAATGTCTTTCTTGTGCCAATGTATCAATGTTTATGGAGAAATATACCTATGCCATATTGTCGTACCTCATGACTGGCGAGTAAGCAACCAGGAAATGAGAGAACATACACATGCTCGATCTCAAAGAAACACTGGATAATTTTATGACACGATGACAACAGACACATCCTGGAGGTGTCTGTTTTTATCTCTTTATAATTCACGTCGTGGCCTCCTCCTCATCGCCTTCGCCCTATGGGAAAAGTTGATCGCCCTGGTTTTGAACCGAATCAACGTGAATTATAAAGAGGTATTAACAGACGCCTCCAGGATGTGACAGGTTGTGTGTGGCAATGATTGCAAGTACTGGTAATTACATGGATAGTCTGAATTTACAGAGATGCTGAGGAAGACGGCTTATCCGAAAGTCGACTAGCCATCACGTTCAGAGCACTTCCAGCCTTGAAATACTCGACTTGCTCGCGAGTGAAGGTGTGCTTAGCTTCAGTCACCCAACTTGTACCATCCTTCGAAGTGATCCTGAGCTGCACATTCTTTCCAGGCGCCAGTTCCGTCAGTCCAATAATGCTGACACGGTCCGAAGCCTTGATCTTATCGTACGCGGTATCATCAGCGAATGTCAACGCCAACATGCCCTGCTTCTTGAGGTTGGCTTCATGAATACGGGCAAATGACCTAGCAATTATGGCGACACCGCCGAGATATCGGGGTTGAAGAGCAGCATGCTCACGTGAGGATCCCTCGCCATAGTTATGATCTGCTACAACGACCCAGGGAAGTCCTCGCTGTTGGTAATCTCTGGCTGTGTCTGGAACGCCTCCTTGCTCTCCAGTGATCTGATTCACCACCTTGTTGGCCTCTTGGTTGTCTGCGTTGATAGCGCCGATGAGGGTGTTGTTGGAAATGTTTTCAAGATGACCACGGAAACGCATCCATGGGCCAGCTGTGGTGATATGGTCTGTCGTGCATTTACCCACAGTCTTGATGAGAATAGGACACTCAACGAAATCTTGGCCGGACCAAGGCTTGAATGGCGTCAATCTTTGCAAGCGTTGGGAGTCTGGAGATATTTGGACAGTCACAGTTTGGCGGACCTGAGGATCCGTCGAGGGTGCATCGTAGACATGATCTGAGTTCTCATACGCCTCCCGTGGGAGTGCGTCACCACTGGGAGGTTGGAAGCGGAACTCGTTGCCAGACTCTGTGACGAGACTATCTTTCAACGGGTTGAAGCCGAGATCGTCAGAGAAGACCTTAGCCATGACCATGTCAGGGGATGAAAGGAATGCATGGGTAGCAGGGTTTCCATCAAGACGTCCAGTGAAGTTTCTGTTGTACGATGCCAAGATAGAGTTCGGTGTACCCTGGTTAGGTGTTAGCAATATGTACAGTTTAAATGTCAGAAAATTCATCATACCTTCTTCATCTCGGTTCTGTCCCATGAGCCACAGCAGGGTCCGCAAGCATTAGACAAGATTTTACTGTCCAGGCGCTCAAAGACTTCCATTACACCCTCACGCTTAAGTGTCTGGTTAGTCTGTTCACTTCCGGGAGAAAGTAGCAACGGCATCTTGGGCTTCAAGCCAGCATCGAGAGCTTGGCGCGCCAAGCTAGCAGCACGGGACAAGTCTTCAAAGGAAGAATTCGTGCAAGATCCGATCAGTCCCGCGGTGAGCTTCTCTGGCCACTTGTTCTCCCTAACTGCTTCGTCCAATTCGGAGATTGGCGTCGACAAATCGGGTGTGAATGGTCCATTGATGCGAGGCTCCAGCGTGGATAGATCGATCTCGATAATGTGGTCATACTCTGCACCCTCATCCGCTTGAAGCTCATGCTTGGCCACCTGTAGAGCCTCAGCCAGCTCCGGCCGGCGAGTCGCCCGTAAGTAAGCAGACATGGACTCTGAGTAAGGGAAGATCGATGTGGTTGCTCCTGTCTCAGCACCCATGTTGGTGATGGAAGCCATTCCTGTAGCTGATATTGTTTCTGCGCCGGGGCCAAAGTATTCGATGATGCTTCCAGTGCCACCCTTGACTCCAAGGATTCCGGCAACCGCATTGATGACATCTTGATTAGTTAGTCATTGTATCAATAAAAGCTCACACATAACATACCTTTCGGACTAGCCCAGCCACTTAACTGGCCTGTCAATTTGACACCGATGATCTTCGGGGCTGTAATCTCAAAAGGAAGACCAGACATGACATCAACGGCATCTGCACCGCCGACACCCACAGCAATCATGCCCATACCTCCGGCATTAGGCGTATGAGAGTCAGTGCCAATCAACATACCGCCAGGGAAGGCATAGTTCTCAAGCACAATCTGATGGATGATGCCTGCATTGGGCTTCCAGAAACCCATGTTATAGCGTTGACAAGCACTTGACATGAACTCATACACCTCACCATGGCTTGTAAGCGCCCCAGCAAGGTCCTGCTGGCTACCATCTCGTCCGACGATGAGATGATCACAGTGAACTGTAGTGGGAACTGCAGTTTTGTCAAGTCCGGCTGTCATGAACTGAATGATTGCCATCTGAGCTGTGGCATCTTGACAAGCAATTCGCCGAGGCTTCAACTTTAATTGTGTCGAGCCACGAATGACTTTGTCGTCTTGTTCGCCGTCAAGGTGTGCAAGGAGAACCTTTTCAGCATAGGTGAGAGGGCGATCGAGGCTGAGTGCAGCTGGGTCAGTAATCATTGAGACGCAAAGATAGATCAATGTCTCACGTTTTTCGTAAGCGAGGGAGTTTATCCAAGAAACCGACATAATCAACGCTGTGATCAGGCTCAAACCGACTCAAGGGCGCTTGTCCCCTGACTCCGGCCACCGTGGCTAAGAATCGGACGGCGGAGCCAGTGCGTATTGTGCGACGAGCTCTCAACATTGCGTTTGTGGTACGGATGAACAAGGTAGAGAGTCTGACCGTTTGGAGCCACCAGGATAAGCTGTCGCTCTAATGTTGGAAGCCGGCGATGTCTGCAATCTCACAGCCAGTCGCGTCGATCGGATTTAAAATCAGCAAATGTCGGGGAGACGCGGGGAAGTGGATTAGCGTCAGGGTTAGCGTTCCAGCGTCGGGCCATTCCCTCGGATGAGTCCGAGGCAAGGGGTCTCTGCGGATCCTCCATCGGAAACTGTCCGACAGGTGATGATTTCAGCCCACAGAACCCACCAAAATGCAGCACAGTAGACAAACTGCTTGAGTAGGGGCTTGTTTCGGTATTTTAAGGGTATAACTATGGCTCAGTGACGCAAATCGGCTTGTAGTTTGGCGTCAACTCGCAATAATCTCACTATGGCTGCCACCGCGATAGCATCGCCCACCTTTGGGCAAACTCATTCAATCCGCAAGCCAATCTCATGGAGTAACCTGGTAGTTGGGGCCTCCATGAACCTCTTTCAAGGTGGCATTTATCCCCATTTCATGATATTGCATTTTCGGGCTTCACAACTTACATTTCTTAGTTACTTCTTTGGGCCAGCCAATGGAAGTCGTAAAAACACATGTCGCGGCAAACAGAGGAGACAGCCTACGCACCGCTGTTAGCAAGACATGGGCTCGTGGAGGCGCCCGGGCCTTCTATCAAGGTCTCATTCCCTGGGTAAGTAAGGTAGTAACCTCTTTCTATTGACCTTGCTGACAGTGAATCGTTTCAAAGGCGTGGATCGAGTGTTCAACAAAGGGGTCAATTCTGTTTCTAGCTTCAAATGAAGTTGAGTACTATTCGAAAACCGCCTTTGGAGCCTCTCCAGCAATTGCCGGAACACTAGGTGGTGTCGCCGGTGGCGCTGCTCAGTCCTACTTGACAATGGGTGAGTGAATCAATCTTGCATCGGACTAAAATGTGATGAGCAATGTTGATTTTTGACCTGCAAGGTATGACAACTTGCATGAAGACTGTAGAAGTCACTCGACCAAAGAATGTTCAGCCTGGTGTCCGTGTGCCCGGCACAGTGGAGATCTTTCTTGGTATCCTACGTAAGGAGGGCATCCGTGGTGTCAACCGCGGAGTCAATGCTGTCGCTTTACGACAAATCAGTGGATGGGCGTCTCGCATTGGCATCGCCAGATTTGCTGAAGGCCGGATACGAGCCTTGCAAGCAAAGCCAGCAGACGCGAAACTTGGCATCTGGGAAAAGATGGTCGCGTCAACTGTAGGAGGAGCTCTGAGCTGTTGGAACCAGCCTTTTGAAGTGAGTTGGCCGATGTCAAAGGTGTTATTTAGCACTTGATACTAATAGCCATACAGGTTCTTCGCGTGGAAATGCAGTCACTGGCTTCTGGCCAAGATATTTCATCAAAACCAACTATGGCGTCTGCAGCTAAGCGTATCTTGGCTACTTCGGGCCCGTTGGGTTTCTTCAGAGGTGTTGTACCCCGAATTGGAGTAGCAGCCTGGGCCACAATCTGCATGGTGGGCTTCGGTGATATTGCCAAAGAATACGTTAGAGGGTTGGTATTATGAGATTCGGTGTAAATGCTTCACATTAATAAAAGAGTTTGTGGTTGATAATTGTAAAGTCTCGTATTTCACTTGTTAGGTAGCTCAGTCTCCACGGTATCTATATCAAGACAATTTGACCGATAACCGATAAATTTCTCCTACATGGAATTTAAAATGATGACTCTGTCTTTGGAGAACCACCTCTTGATCCTCTTCTAATCATATGGGCGTTCATGCCTGTCCTGGATCCAACCTTCATTTCCCCAGAGCGGTTTCTGTTTCCCGAAACTGCCTTTTGCATGGGCGCCTCCCCGCATGTATCGGGAGTGCTCCGACTAGTAAATGGTGTATAAATATACCCTAAAAGCACAGATTCCATATTCAAGTAGCACAACCAGTACGGTAATCTATGCGGCAGTACAAACATGGCACCAACACATCTGCTACAGCGCCTACGTGTATTTTCCTCCTGTGACGTACAACTCCTCCTCCTCATACCCATCAGTGCTAGATGACAGCTAATGCGGAGTAGATCGGAGATGCTCTTGTCAAGCTCGAGTACCCCTACGGTGGTTTCTTAGATGGCATTCACATGTGGCCGCCACAGATTCGTTCGGGCTCGGCCAGGATCATGGGATCTGCTGTGACGGTCAAGATGGTGGAGGCTAGTAACACCACAGCACCCAAGCCAGCACACCATTTTGCCGACTGCAATAGGCCAAATGGAATCATGTACATTCAACAACCCAAAGGCCTTTATTCCGCGTGTTGGGGCGGCTTGATGTCGACACGCGCGAAACAACTTGGAGCTGATGGTGTTATTGTGGATGGTCGCGTGCGGGATATTGCCGAACATCAAGATATCCAATTCCCGGTAAGTCTTTTTCCGACTAGTGATGCGTACGCTTGTCCTACTAACATGATGTTTATCTAGGTATTTGCGCGTGAGACTTCCATCTTAGGATCCAACACGTTCACGAGAGCTTCCGAAATTGACGTGCCGCTCCAGTTCAAGGATGATTTATGGATTAACCCGGGGGACATTCTAGTAGGTGATCGCGAGGGTGTAGTGGTTGTACCTCCAAAGCTCATGGAGAGGGTCATCGGTCTTTGTCAAGAGCGCTTCGACATTGATGAAAAGACGTTTGCTGCTCTCCGAGATGGTGACGAGATGGGTCCCACTATCGCACGACTCCGAAAGTGAGGCATGTCGGATAGCTCCGCCCGGCTCACTTTGGCTACCCCAGAGCTAATTGACGAGTGTTCGACTCGATCCTTTATACAACCTTGACAGAGCCATGTTGTTCGTTTTTTGCTTTTGTTCACATGAGCATGATATTGATAAAGCTACTGTGTAATTTCAAACACGGCTGATCTTGTTGCGGTTGACTTTTGAAGAACTCATTTAACTGTAAAATACTATACGTAGGCTTGTTCCAGGGAAGCCCGATAGATCATCAGATAACTGAATGACAGCTTTTATTCATAACCTATTCGTTTTGTTGCTTCTTTTAATGCTTTGAATATACCATAAGTAATTCAGGTCACTAGAGAACGAGAAATAGACCTCAGCAAGTTTGATGATGCTTATGTCTAAGCTCAATGATAGGTAGCTTATCGCTTATCGCTTATCTGCTAGTGGGTAAGTACCAGCACACAATGTAGAGCAGTAAGAATACCTAAGCGCTATTGCAAGTTCAGATAAGAGACTGAAAATCATTATCTTGAAGCATTTACAGTATTTCGAAAACCCATCATAGAGCAATGAAAGTTCGTGCTGGTAGAACCTCATAACTTTGCTAAGCTAATATTGAGCACCCTTTCCACAGTCTGGCTGCCAGACCTCCTCAGCATCCATCTTCAACGGGATCTGGCGTATTTCCTACCCAAAGATGCCCATTGACGTCGCCAAACCCGGTCATCGCCCCTTACAGACACCAGCATTAGGTGCTTAATGTAGTCCAATAGGTGAGAGTGTGTCGATAGTGTTTGGACTGGGCTTCGAAACAATCAGTGGTGACTTCGAACCATAATTGCCACAGCTCGGTGGGTTCAGAAAACCACTCAAGTCGAGCTGGGGCCAATTCTATCTCGTCGACAAGCTGTCCTGTGCCAATAATCTGTTCTTGATCCTGGTGACAGTGATTGCATCCGAGAAGTTAAGGGCAATCGAGGGATCGGACCCGGTGAACTCGAAGGCCTGGGCAGCGGACAAAATGGTGACCAGGGTGTCGAAGAGGGTCTTTGCCTGCATTGTTACTCGAACTAAAGTGGGTAATTTGTTAGAAATCTGTTCTTTATTGTAGTTGCAGCCCGGCCCTCGATGGGTTAACTGAGCCCGAAGATCATCGTTACTAAAGTGGGTAGGTAATCAAGTTGAGTTGAAGAGAAAAGGAGCAATGCCCTGAGAAATATATAGAGACGCAGTACATGTGATAGGCAAGATGTAATTGACTTTAGCTTATCTTGAGCTTGAAGCTTACATTGGTGCCTAACTAACATGACCAAGGTGTTTTTCAAACACTTGCTGTAGCGATGCGTACATGCTGCTGGCTATAATCTGGATCGGACTCCTTCCGGGCTGCATGAACAAAGCAATATGGTGCCTAGTGTCAGTGCCTGGAAGAGCTCATCGTAAACCAAGTCACCTAGACCATATTTCTCTATACTTTTCCTAAAGGTCTTTGGCAAGTGGCAAGGTTCGTTTGCATGTGCATAATTCGCTTAATGGGAAGAGTGGGCGAGCGTTAGAACCTGGTGAGGTTGAAAATCGTTGCTAGGTGTGTTTCTGGCACTCTATGTGGGTAAGCATTTCAGTCTTGTGAAGGAATTGACAAGCCTGTTTGGTCTGAGCCCTCGAAACCTCCAGCCAGATCAGGAGGTTTAGGTACTTGGGGGTAGCAAAATTCCGGTTACTCTTGTTTCTCACCCTGAGAGTCAAGAAAAGAACCTCCAGGATGACTTGAATGGTATTGGCGAATGCCTCGAACATGGAATAATGATGGGTAAAGCAGTTGAAAAGCGGCCAGGTTAGGCGAGAGATGTCAGGCTTCATTGACGCCTTTGACTGTTTCTCTAACCTCGTCCATTGTATACCTAAGACTACCTTTTCATCTACACTTTGGTTTCCTCTTCATCATGATCCATTATAGGTTTCTCGCTACCAATGATCTCAACCTTTGCCTTGTTGCCTTCCATAACCACTGCAACCTCTTCCAATGATACTCCCTTCGTCTCAGGATAGATAAGCCAGATAACAAAGGTCTCAAACGCCAGGAGAACAACATATACGAGATAATATTTCCATCTGAGATTGTCCAGTCCAATAGGGTTGACAAACTGGTTAAAGCCTGTACCACCTTTGTTTGATAGCTGCATGATAGCAATGCCTTTGGCACGATAGATGAAAGGGAAAACCTCTGACACATATAGATATTGCAGAGGCATCATCAAGTTGTAGAAGCCATAGTATATAAAGATGAGAGAAACGACGGCGATAGCAGCAGAGTTGTTGGTGTCATCACTCGCAAAGACGGCAGACGCGCCGGTCCAGCAGGCAAAGATGACACACATTGATCCGAAGCCGGTTAGAAGTTGTGTACGACGAGGGAGATAGTCGGTACCGATGCATGCGGCCACCGCGCCAGTGAGGAGGTTCCAGCAGCTGAGAGATAGATTGATCTGCTGTTGCTCGAGTCGTTCGGTAATGCCAACTGTAGCTAAGACTTTGGCAAGATAGTACCTGAAAACCGAGTTTAGCTAGAATTGAAGTGTACGAGAAGGCTCTACTCACGATACCAATCCATTTCCAGCCCATTGAGAAAAGAGACCAACGCAGAATGCGACAGTTACACGGCGAATGTTGGACTTCTGAGTGAACAGTTCACGCCAAGGCATAGTAGACGCTTCCTTTTCCAGTCGAAGAGTCTCGCTAATCTGGAGGAACTCTGCAGCCACAAATGCCGAGTTGGGATCACCTTCGCCGTGGTACTCGGACAGGATAGCATGGGCTTCCTCGTGTCGGTCTCGGGAGATGAGCCATCGAGGAGATTCGGGGACAAACCTACATCGTGAGTTAGCAGATTGTGATGGAATTACCATTGAAGTTACTGACCAAATAAAAGCAAGCTGCAAGATAGACGGAAGGATCTGAAAAACGGTCGGTAGGCGCCATGCCCAGTCTGACGCCCAGTTGTACGTTCCCAAAGTTAATCCCGCAGCGAGGATGGAGCCCACATACCAAGAAACCTGGAAGCAGCCGATGATAATTCCTCGTTCCCTGGGATAGCACAGCTCAGCCAATAGCTGAGCGGCACCAGATAGAGCGAGAGCTAGACCAAATCCTATAATAATGCGCGATGCAATAAGCATACCGATATTCATGGCAGTAGTCTGTATAATGACCCCAGCTGCGGTGATCAAAGATCCAAGTACGACGCTGGACTTTCTACCCCAGCGATCATTTGAGTAGGGTATAACCGGAACAGCAGCGACGGAGCCGATAGAGATGGAAGCAGAGATAATACCAAGTGTTGCTTTCTCTGGATGCCCAAAGTACGACTGCCATTTGTCTATGGCCTGTAGCCCATTCAAGACTGAGCCGTCAAACTTTTTTTTTTGGAAGGGTTAGCTCTTATCAATAGCTTTCAGTGAAGAGAGTATTACCCCGGTGGTGATCTCTACGCCCAGAGCGGCTGGGATCAGGAATAGGTAGAGTCTCTTCAAGTTCTTCTTTTGGTACCATGGCGTCTTGTCCTCAGCAAGCAGGCGAGAGACCTCAGAAGTCGCAGCAACCTCACTGACTTTGCAGTCATGTCGGGCTATGCCCGTTGTTTCTTTTGTCATGGCTGTTTGTGACAAGTGACGATGCTAAAGATGGGGTACAGGTAAGACTTGTCAATTGCCTGAAAATGCTTCAAGATTGTATATAATGCGAGAGGCTTTATACATATGAAACCGTCTCCAAGAAGGGTCATATTCCCCGAAACGTCATGTACCTCGGGCTGATCTAGCCCGAGCCGGATGTTGATATGAGATGAAAAACAAGCAGCACGAAGATGCATCAGGTCCTTGGGTGATCGTTTCCGCTGATAATTCGTGGGGACCCCGCACTCTATTCCAATTACCCGGATGTGGTGTGGTCATGTGTAAAAGTTTGCCAGAGATTATACGTGGAATAAGCTTGTTTCGACGCCATCAAAGAGTTCGGTTACAGACCCCGCGTTTGAATCAATAGTCATATGATTGTAAACAGTAAGATCTGCGAGGAAGCATTTAGCCATGGACTGGCTAAACAACTACCCTTGTCGATGTCAGACTGCATGATGACCTTATGTTTTGGAGACCCAAGTGTCAGGTCATGCAAGGTTGGGAAGGTTGCCATGGTTGTCAATCAAATAAGCAGGAGTAACAGTCGTATTTATCTCATTCACATATTAAATGCGGTATTGCTTCGAACCTAGTTAATGTGCTCTGTGCCATGGGGCATCAAGCCCGTTCTTAGGTACCAGCCATTCAGCCCCTTGCATAGTGGCTTGAGGCTCTCATTCTTTTGCCCATATTGACAGATAAGAATACGGGAATGACGCCATGAAACACAGTAGGTGCAGGCTTGAGTAGCACTCAAAGGAGCAACCAAGAGGTAGCCAACTCAGCTTTTCATGATTCACAAATAATTAAAAAAGAGCGACTAAGGATGAAGGAAGAAACAAGATTAATGAAGGCGGTCTAAGTGTAATACTTGTGATGAAGTAGAGTTCTGCCGAGGATAAGGGAGAAGATGCGATCCTCCATCCCTATTCATGCCCCTATCCTATCCCCTCTTTCCATGTCTATCCTCGAACGTTTGCCGGTGGAAAGGCTGTTTAAATCTGCCGCTAGATGGGTCTATTGTCCTGAATGAAGTTGGTAGTGTACAGTCAGAGTGCGTTGCTGTTCTCCAGCTTGGCTTCCACCAGACCCTTGTTGCAATCCATTCGGCCGTTTTCCCTCCATCTACGGTTATTCAATGATTCTTCTGTCAGGTATCAAGTGCTTTTATACGTTCAGCATTGCGTAAAGTTGGTAGAGACAGGGTTTCATCTTTAACCATCCCTTGTAGTCGAATTTATTATCCCTGTAAGACTTCAGCTCTTCAATGCTTTCATCCGTCACTGACTCTACTTTCAAGGCACCTTTTCCATTATATTACTTGGAATATGGACGGTTTGTTTTTTGTTATGGTGGAACACAAACGTCTAGTGCAAACACGCCATCATGCTTCATTGCCCAAAGGCTTGTTCGGCTAGGCTGAAGGCCACGTTCCTCCATACAATGAAAATCCCGGTCGTACATCACTTGGTATTGCTCGTGGAGTTGCTATAGAGACTATTTAGGCTTAATAGTCTGCCTAAATCGTAATTCTAGGGTTGATAGTAACATCAATGGCATGCACAGCCTCCCTCCGACGCTTTCGAGAGCGCTATTACCACCATCGGCGGCTGATTATACGTGGTGAGCTAGATCGAATCATGGCCAACAGCACATGTAGATCCGAATGTTCTAATAATCAATTGTTACCTGGCTATCGTACAAATATGCCATATTGTAGAACATCTCAAATGGCTCAGTCAAGTCGCTTGTGTTAAAGGCAGGAAATATGTTTCCTTCCAATAACAACAAAGTCCAGGTGATGCGGCTATCAGGGCCAGTGAGTGATATAATGTTTTCTCATCATACTCACAATGTGTTGATTACGTAGCTATTGCGCGCTGGCGCTGTTTGACCACCAGCCTTGCGCAGTGTCACCTTGTCTCATTCCAGATAAGGGTAGGAGAATTCTGCTGGCAATAATCTTTTGTGAGATAGCACGCAGGGGGAGATCTGGCTTTTTGGGACATCTTCATTTTCATTCTTGCCAAGGAATCCATCAGCAAGCGTTTCAAAGAGTTCAAGGACTATGAATGCTGTTATGAGGTTCTTGTTGTAAATGGCTTGGGCACTCGAGCATGCGATGATGGCATGTAAAGTCCGCCGGGAAGCCAGTAAGATGGGTTGCAAACCAAGACATTTCACAAGACTGACGCCACAGTTGAGCTATTGGTAGACTTGAATTGACGAAGCCTGCTGTTGAGGCTTAAGGCTGAATATTCTCGCATTCTAGTCTCAAGCTAGCAACTTGGAATTGCTTCACGCCATGATGCGACGCACCTGGCAGGCATCGGCCAACAGCATCACACACCGAAGGATTAAATCTTGATCTATCGATTCCTGTGCTAAAACGGGCCTTGAGAGCAAAACTGCGATGTCTAGTTCGACGGGATATCTTCGTACCCTACAGAGGTATCCCCCAAAGCGGGTCGGGAAAAAAAAAAAAAACACGCCGGTACCAGCACCAAAACTGTATGGGGAGAGCGGCGGTGATTTCTTCGACCCTGCCTCCCGTCTCTTGTTTGTCTACGTATTGGGGTTGAAACAACGCCATCGACTTGTGAATCGCTGGCATACTTGCTCTGCCAAGCTTGAGAATCACACGGGGTCACACAAAGCACAGAAGAGGGGATTTCTTGTTTAGGAGGATTATTGCCATGGTGAGGTAGTGACTCACCACAATTAGACTTACAGAGAGGCAAAGGAACGATCATACCAACTTAGAGAGGTTACAATGGTCATTCTACATTCTGGTTACTCAATTATAACACCAGCGTGGACGACAAGATCCATGAAAAGAAGCCAAGACTTTTGCAAGACTCACTCAACAACGTTCCGGATACTCCGCCCATCATGCAAATCTCGCTAGATTCATCACCTTGCTTCCACTCGATGGCACGGCCTCTCGGCCAATCCTACGACCGCGAGCCCTCATGCACGTGTCGTATCGACGCCGCAAATTGGTAGCCTGGGTCTCCATACCCCTGAAAGCCTTCATTTCAAAGTTCTTGATTCGCTAACCCGTAGCAAGGGCACTGACTGGCAGCCGGCTGTGCGGGAGTGGCTGTGCCATGGCTGCCCTACTGTAGCTAACCAAGGAGCCAACCAATTATTGCAAGGGTGTTGGACCCCGCCAACTTGGAACAATTTGCTCCGTCGAGTCCGTTCGCTTGCCTGCCTGGGACGTAACAATTTCGTCAATGATGAGTTTTGAGCACAGTGATGGTTACACGAAAGAAGGACTTTCACCCGAGGTCCTTGGTCTGGCTACCCTCTCCCATTCTTTTCTACCTATACATGCCCATAACGTCACACGTGATGACACACCACAACAGGTCTACCAGCCCTACGGATACGACGGCCCCGCCGATCCGGAGGCGTGTGACAGCCAAGTCCAAGGTCATTGGAGAAGGGTGGCTCTCCTGGTCGAGGCCCTTGCGCAGATCAAAAGTCAGACCTGGAGACGACCACACAGCTATGGAAGGGAAGAGCCTTATGCATTGTCGTAAACGGCAGTGCCCGAGCTGATGGTACCATGACCATGCATTGTTCGTGTGCCTAGCCGAGGCAGCTGAGAAGCTGCTGATTTGATCAAGAACGAATCGAATGGATGGAAAAAGGCAACAGGACACGTGGCGAGCGTACCGAATGAGCTGCCTGAAATTGGAACGTCTTTGCTAATTTGCCCGTATAAACAACTCGTCTAGACGTAAAAAATACCAGGGGCTCCTGGACTCGGCCTCTCACGCGACCAATAATAACCGTGTCCCCTTTTAGCACGCATCGAAAATCAGCAGACGGTGCCGAGGTCCGAAAAATACGAGATTGCGCGCTAAGAAGGGGCCAGCTAATGGTGCAATAGGAAACAGCGCACGCGATCCTTTGCGAGTCGAGACTCTTTCAGCCTAAAACGTCTCATCTCAGCGCTCGCTTTGCCAGGTCTTTTTGACCGTTGGTCATCCTACTCACGGCTTCTCGGAAGATGGCATGCTCCCGGATCTCGTATACTAAGGGGGGAAAAGAGAGGAAAAAAAAAAAAAACCAATTAATTACATCCAGGGGCCCGGCGTCTCTCCACATTCCTTCTCCGCGTTTTTTTTTTCTACGAAAGAGATCATGTTACATCAATCTTGGACCCTGAACTGAATCTTTCGAATATTGTTTGTTTCACTCAGTGCAACAAAGTCCGCTCTCTCTCATCTTTTTTCGCCTGGCCTTGACGGCCTCCTTTTCTTTTTTTCTCTTCAGTCACCATGATCCAAACGCCGGCATGGTTATTGAGGCTTGGCTCGCGTATCGCCAATCGCCAAGTTATCTTTACCTTTGCTGCTTTGACCATCCTTGAAGCAAAACTCGCACACATCCACAGCCATCGCTTTGCTGTCGCACCAAGTCGATTACTGTCTTATTTCGGCTCATTCTTTCTGCAAGACATTCTTCTCCTAATCCTCATCAGACTCCTCCTTGATCATTGGGTACCGAGAGCCTCGCTACCATATTTCCTCAGCACTGCCGTGACTGGCGTGTTGATATTTTACAATGTCGCTCTTTCTACCGCATCCGTCTCCTTCTATCTCGTCTCTGGATCCGAAATACATTGGAGAAACATCAACCTTGTCTCCGACCCCACATCGAGGGCCATCGTGCTCTCAGGTTTCCTCACTTTTACCCTCGTGGTGTCCGCCTCACTCTTCCTTAGCTGGCTCCTCCAAAACATTTGTTACACAGTGTTTGGATGGGGTGCTGACATCTCCAACTTCCCCTTTGCTTTGGCGGGAAAAAGTTTGAGTCGCTTTTGGAGGAATAAAATTAGCTACGGCCGGATCCCCGAACCCGATGCCGTTGATCACTCGGACAACCGATACTCTGATGGAGATGACGATTCGAGCCACGACTCTTTTTTCGATCTCGAGAAGCCTCAGACGGCGTATTCACGACTCTCAGCAAGGATACACAATGCTTCCGGGATCTCTCTACCGCCATCCACCGTCAAGCGCATCGTACACGGCGTACCTTATGTCACCTGGTCTCTCTTTCTCCTCGCTTTGGCTGTCTTATCGCTTCAGAGACCAAGTGACCGATCCCTTGTCTTCCTCTCATGGACTGCCGGACTCTTGCCGTTCATCGATTTTTCTTCCACCTCGCCACTCCTGGACCAACTGCCTTCTCATTACGGAGTGGGCATCCAACATCAATGGGATGGACGATCAGCCCTTAGTGAACCACCGACGCTCAGCTGGCTACCAAAGGGTGAGCCCCTGGTTGGATTCGAGGACTGGTACACACCCCAAGAGATGCACTACAACTCGGCTGCGGACCCTTTGAAGATCTCCAACCTCAACGAACCCTTGCTGGAGTCTCTTCGCGACAAGTTACATGATGTCCCAGTCCGCCATGTCATTTTGTTTCTTCTCGAAAGTACCAGGAACGACGTGTTCCCCATCAAGAAGGATGGGGCCATCTGGAACCGATTTCAGGACTCTTACCCCGATCACAAGATCTCCCAAGAAGCTATGGAGAGGCTATCGACGTTGATGCCTACCGCAAACTATGTCACTGGCGACTATGATGATGGGTTCGAACACGACGAGAAGCCTAAGCGTGGCGGTCCCCGATTCACGAATGCTCACACAACTGGTACTTATACGCTTAAGAGCTTGGTCGGTACGATTTGCGGACTAAACCCCCTCATTGCCGACTTCAATCTTGATTACAAGCGTCATATCTACCAGCCCTGTCTGCCACATATCTTTGAAGCTATGAACAAAGTCACGGACACAGCCGAATCGAGCTCGAAGTGGAAGTCTTACTTCTACCAAGCGGCGACCATTCATTACGACAATCACGATAAGCTCATGGCTGCCATTGGCTTTCCTGAACAAAACACCATTGATCGGGACTGGCTCCGGAGCGAGAATGCTTCACACGGCGCTGTCCACCTCGAGGACATCAACTACTTCGCCTTTCAAGAGGACCCTCTTGAGGATTATATCCGCGACATCTTTGTCAATGCCGAGGAGACAAACGATCGGGTGTTCCTCACACATATCACAAGTACAAGTCATCACGGCTACGGTCTGCCTGTCAATGAAACATCTACCCCATTCGGCAAGAAAGAGGCAGAGACACTATCTGATTATGTCAACGCTGAGGCCTATGATGATAAATGGATCCGCAAAGTTCTCGATCTACTGGATGAACAAGGGGTCGCCAATGAGACGCTCGTAGTCTTCCTTGGAGACCATGGCGTATCATTGGTCGAGAACGATAAAGCATCCCCTTATTATAACCCCAGCATAGGCGCCGACCATGTTCCACTGGTGCTTTCACATCCTCAACTGCCATCTTTCGATGTCCACGATGCTGTTTCGTCCATCCAGGTCCTACCTACAATTCTGGATCTTCTTCTCGAGACTGGATCGCTTGACAACAGTAGTCGGCGAGTTGCGGAGAGTATTGTTCAGAACTATGAAGGACAATCCCTCCTCCGACCGCAACAGCTGAACGATCAAGGACTGTGGCAGTTCACTGTCGTCAATCCCGGGCGAGCTATGATTGGCGTGCGTGACGCCAGACATCCCGAGCGTCACCTTGTTGTCCCCCTTATCGACAATGTGGAGTGGCGGTTGAGTAACATCACAGCTGATCCTTTGGAAAAAGATGGTGTACAAGCCTTTGACTTTATCTCATTTTTGCAAAGCGTGGAGGTGAAATTTGGCCCTGAGTGGGCTCAATGGGCAGAAGAGGGTGCATTCGCTACCCGTTGGCATGTTCAGGATAATAGTAAGCGTTGGCGTTATGAGCGCAATCCGAAAGTTCAGGAGAAAAAGGATCAATGAAGAACTTTTTGTTTTCGATATCATGTACAATACGGACCCTGAAGGTTGCATACAATGGCGTTATAGAGTTGTACGGTGGTTTACTTATTCCCTTAGAACATGACTTGGCAATGTCATTTTTTCATAATCAAGCAAAAGTTATTTATGTCAATTATGAGTTGATAACCATGTAAGCCTATGAAACATGTTTAGTTGATAATCTCTCGCCTTCTCAAAAGAGCTTTGCCTGATCGATGTATGCCTTTGGTCAAGTCAGCAAAGGCAGCATGTAGAGCTCATTTGGGTGGTTGGGCATACAAGCAAGTTCTAACGACGCAACGCCTCGCCATGATCCCTACGACTTGCTGCTCTCATCGTCATCTTAAAGTAGAGCGCGAAATTTGGCCCAGTCCCAGCCCCTCCTCTCGTCATCAGGCCACCGGGCTTGCTTCATAGCGATCACCAGCTCTGCGTGCTCGTCCTCTTCAGACAGGTCGTACCACTCGGAATTCATCCTCAGCGCAGAGAAATTCCACTGGTCTATCCCAACCCACCTCAGCTCTCGAAACCGCTGATTGCAGAGGGCAAAGAAGTCCGCAGGCCGGTACACGCTTAGGCCAGAAAAGCTGTCCACTCGTTAGCCGGATCGTGGTTGAACCGGTGCCGCGTGGCGTTGAGCCTCCCATTCGAATCACCCCAGTAAACGTAGCCGTCTTCAGTATCAACAACGATACAGTATCCGTTCTGGCTGAGGCTCTTGGCGAGGCGGGTGCAAGGGGGCATCAAAGGAGGGTCTCTGTTCATGAAGGGCTCAGGCTTCGTCTCGCGCTGGTCATTGCGGATCAAAGCGTGGGTGTATTAGCTGTGACAGTCGATAACACGGGTGTGGTCTATGATGAGAGGCTTAAAGGCAACCTGCGACGCGTTAAAGCCTGGATATAGAAGCTAACAGAGAAGCTCCACGGCTGGCCGTTTTTCTAAAGACCGGCTAAGGTGTTGCAGTTGACGGACGGCCATTCCTTGCAGGTTCACGTTGCACAACGACATCCCAGATCATGCGAGAGCAAAACTTATAGTAATCAGCCAATAGGTAAATAAACTCATTCTGATTCAATGCCATGGCAACATGAAACATATGTTCGGAGGATGACAGTGTAGCTCGAGGGGAATGAGGAAGTGGTACTTTTCGCTGCGACAGCGGTGAATGGCATCGGGTTCGGCTCGTCTAATACATAGGTGGCTCACGGGCTCTGCCACAGCGGCTCTTGGTCCCTTTACTCGCAGGTTAGGGTAACTGACGCTGAACAAAGTACAATCATCACTCCAGCGTGTTGGCAAGGAGGACATGGCATAATGAGACATCATGACAGTTTATAGCAACTAAATATGTATGCCGCACTCTAGAGATTGGGATTAATATTTAGTTCCTCCATGTATGTGTCTCAGACCAAAGACTTCTGCAATCTTTCCCATTGGTGTGATTCCACCTCGAGAGCTGTGCAAGAGTGATCTTGTCGTAATTCGTGTTGTCCTGGCAAGTCCTTGTCTTTGAACCTCATGGAACTTGGCACAGCCGCTGGCCATTCAGTCTTGGGTGGATGTGGTCGTGGCAACACCGCCGGCGAGTCTGGTTGTGGTAGGGGATAGTGACGTTCACCCCGTTACTCTGACACAGGCGTAGCTCACTGGGCAAAGATTGCAGTAAGCCGAGGTGACTCCCTCGCTCCATTTTTCTAAGTTGATCATTGTAATTTCCTTTTAATCTAAGATGCCCTGGTATACAATGGTGTTTACAATCATGCAAAGTTTGGTTCAGTTGAACGCCTCGCCGGGTTGAATGGGCTAGGGTATTGAAATTCTGTTACCAAGGTTGGTCTTTTGTGGTTGAACTGGGGCAGTCGGCTTGGAAGTCAATCCAATCATGCTAGTATAAGCATAGGCACCCAGTCACAAGATGATGCTGGCGTTGTAGACCTCGGGATTCCACTTGAAGAAGTAAGCTTGCGCGGCCTTATTGTAATCGGCAACTCCCTGGCAGGTCCTCTTCCCCCCGATGACGTGGAACTTGTGAGGATTATTAACTATGCCTGACTACTTGGCCTGGACCGCCTGGACTCTATCGCCTGCTATTGTCGCTGCCGCCGCCCTGACCGTGGTTGGGGGCTCGAAGCCAATGAGGTTGATATAGGCGTACGTGCCGTCCTAAAAGCTGGTACATCCCGTGTTGAGACCGTTTCAGAAGACGATGTCAGCATCAAGGATACAGTACTTTCTCGAGATGGTAGAACACAAGTCGCAAGCGTGTATATATTCAAATAATGCGTACCTATACTGATCATGTCTGAGGGGGTTTCAAGAGGTAGGAGAAAGTAAGTGAAAGAAGCTGTAGTGCCTAGTTTGCAACGTGAGTTTCTACTTACGATATGACTAAATGCGGCCGGCTACATCGACTGCGGAGGATTTCTATCTTTTAAGGAGTGTTACTTTTAGTTCAATCATTCTTTTCCTTACTTGAAAAGTGGAAATTAGCCGAATACTCCTCATCTCACACAACGAGGACACACCAGCACCATCACTCCTCTGTCGTTTGATCATGAACCCGCCAACTCCCGAGAGCTTTATAAATCCATACTGTTGCCAGCTCGTTAGATCACTCAGATGTTGTGCAAAGTGAACCTCTTCGCCATGTTCAACACGATGTTGAATGCAATCGGCGTCTTCTTTCCACTTAGCAGGCCCGCCGCTGACTTTGTGTCACTCTTTGGGAACGATGCATTTTGAGGCACTGAGCATAGCTCGTTCTGATCTCTTTAAAGAGCTCAAGTGGCTGTTCGCCATGTTAATAAGAAGATGAAGTCGGATGTAACCGTCTTCATTGCACCTTGGACTTGCTAACTTGACAAGCCATTGAACATTTCCGAGGTAGACTCGGGTCTTAATAGGCACCGTGTCATTCGGTAGTCACAGGATATGGAAAAGGGGACACACATTTGAGGAGGGTAGGGGTCACCAAGCCACAGACACGCAGAATCTTATCTGACCACGCCAAGACTGCAAATCAAAAAGTCCAAAGCCCAGGACAAGTCAAAGCAGATCCACGTGGCTCAAATTTCCTGAGGCACCGAGCCTCTAGACCGGATTACAAGCCAGAAGCATGCAGTTGTGGTTTGGAAACAACGAGAGTGATCATGGCTTCAGAATAACACCGATGCCTTATGGATTGTTGGCAAGCAGGCCGAGTCTATCCTCAATATGAACAGGCTCGAAAAGGCTGAGATTCACGGTATTGGGGCATTTAACGGTGGTCACTCTCCTATAGAGTGAGCTGGCAAGGACATGCTTTTGCCGCTTGTTGGATCTAGCCGGTGAAGCCGGTGAGTTAGCCTACCTACGGATGTTTTATCATATCTTTCACCGCACAAGACGTATAGAGCTAGGAATTGAGGTGAATTGGATCAGGTCTCCTATCTCCTCTTCTCGGGGTGTGGCATCCCGCCCCCTCCAAGCAGCTCACCGCCATAATCCGAAACCCGGGGCTCCCAGGAAGGGTCCGGGGTACGTACGAGTTGTCGGGTACCAGGTAAGAGGCCTAACGCCGACGTTTGACGAGCACCAAGGTCGGGCTCGGTAAAGTCGACAGTTGGCACAGGGGCGCCAGTCCATTTGCTTGATCAATTTAATCCAAACGAGTGGCTAAGCTTGAAACTTAGCCAAGCTCTTGATTTACTGTCTCATAGCCCCTAACTGGCACAGTACAGCTAATTCTCCTTAGAACGGTGGTCACAATCAGATTCTGTCGTGAAAATGGAATCTTTCGCAAACGGTCTCGAGCCACGTTTTGGACCATCCTAGGCCTCTAAAACCGTCATTACAGAGCCTTGCTCCTATATTGCATTCCAGCTGTAACCTTCAACGAGTTGTTCCAAGCACTTTGTTGTTTTGTCGGGTCGTCGTTGTGGCCTTTAAGTAGCGTCACTTGTGGTTACCATCAAGTAAGGGGCGTGTTAGGACACACCTCTAAGTAAAATTCCACCTAAGATATGGCGGTGTGGTCCGCATTCAGCTGGACGAATGAACCTATGCTAACTTAGCTTCCAGTCGTCGGAGACTTCGCACAGCATCCGGGTAGACTCAAGTTCCCAAAGGATCCTCAATGTCAAAGACGCAACTAGAAAAGGCTACAAGTAAACTAGCCAGGGAAGTCTTATGCGGATTCTTCGGCCTCGCTAATAACCCGCTGACTGAGCGGCTCTTGCTTCTATTAATTCTAAGTTCATTTACGCTACTGATTTGTGACATGTATGTAACACTGATACTGCAAGTACGGGGGACCCCTGCCTCTAAGTACGAGGCGCAGCATTGTTCGTCATAGCTTGCGGCTCTTATGGATACAGGTTCGGCTTCTAACATCTTCCCGAACGCCGTGACAAAGGTCGTCCATTGCTCTCCAAAGGTTTAAATACTACTCAAGATGTCTTCGTTGAGCCACTGTCCACAACACTCAATTCATCAGATATTACAAACTCCTATTCTGCATACCTACTTTTAAAAAACTCGTTCCTCGAAAACTCTCAAATCACCTCAGAAGCATTAACCATGCCTTTCCTTGCGATCGTTGTCCCGACCATCCCTGCTGAGCACAAGGCAAATGTCCTTGCAGACTGGCCCTCCCAGAAGGCCGAGTTGAAGGCTCAGCCGGGCGTGCTCGATGTGTTGGCTGGACCAATTCTGATCGAGGATGGCGTGCCTCCGACTGATTTCAAGTTTTTCCAGGGCATTAGTGGGTTTGAAGAATTGACTTAACTTATTGGGGCTGGTACTAATACGCTACTAGTCTTCAAATCCGCCGAGGACGCCGATGCCTTTGAGAACTCGTCGTGGGCTAAGGAGCGCAAAGCCAAATTCCAGGCTCGTGGGGGACCAGAGCCGTTTGTAGCTCGATTCGAGGTCTCGGAACCCCCGGCTCATGGATCTCCGAAGCCCATCACTCAGTTCTCAGTCCTTGAGATCGCTGACACCAGCAAGCATGCGGAGGCCAGGGAAGCTTTTGAGAATCTTGCCAAGGCGGCAGGCAAAGAGACGGCAGGTGGTGTCAGCGCCGGTGATGGGCAGAAGGCTGGTCTAGGTGTGACTGGATGGGACAGTCTTGAGGTAAATATCTCCGACCAAGATATTGAGGGAGCTCCTGCTGACTGAAATATGCTTCTAGGAGGCAAAGGCAGTTCGTGATGATCCCAAGTTTGCGGCAGCTATTGCGGCGGTTGAGAGCCTCGGAAAGACCCATAACATCTTTGTTGAGATCCAGTGAATGTAGAGGTGTCGGGGCAGCATTTCTCCAACTAGGAGGACATCATAGCTGTTAAATATGAGTGGCTAGATAGCGGTAGAAGGCTAAAAGAATAACTTGCCAAGCAAGTTAAATGCTACTCATAACTAGGTTGATATTCACATACGTGCATGAAGTCTCGATTGTCATAGGAGTTCCAATATAAAACGTCAAGTATTCTAGACCTAGCCTTGCCAATGTTCCCAAAACTGAAAGGGGCAAGAAAAAAGTGATGGCTCGCATTCACCTCAATGATTGCTTTTAGTATTGGGCCAAACATATGCAAACAAACGAATAGGTACAGTATGGCATGTAAGATATGAGCTATTCTTTAGCTGCCTGAAGCCTCAGGCAATCTGCGAGCGGTGTGAACAAAAGGGAGATGGACGTCAAAGAAACTTCTCCTAGCCACGTTATCGTCACCTTTTCTTTGGCTTGCAGTCACAACGACGAAGATAATTCCCGCCCATTCCACATGATTTCATCCAATTGTTCAACATGCACTTATTGCTTTGGACAAGAATCCATATTTGTGACTTGTACATTCGTCTGTCTTGTCGTTTTATGCTCGCCCCTTTTCCCTTTTTCTTTTTCGAGCCGACCATACACTCTGGCTACAATTACGCAGAATAATGTGTCTCAACAACACTGCGACCGTTTGCGAGAATGTTCCCACCGACAAATTACGAAAAGGGAAACGTAGTAGGCTAAACCTGGATCACTGTGCAGGTACAAAGACGGCCGTGTTTCGACACATGGTCAAATATCGCGTCAATAAGCGAAACGGTGACCAGGTAAGAGCTTTTAGTCAACATGCGAAGCTACCAAGTTGCTGAACTTTTGGCGAGGTCGCGTTCAACGAGCTCATCAAGAACCTTTACTGCTGGTTCCCCGAGTCGTAATACTCATCACTAGTTTATCCACGCATCAATATAACACTGCAGCGTCTGTTTGATCGGCTGGTTGAAAAGCAAATCGTGACATCAACGGAGTTTAACAATGAAGGATTGACATCCAACTGGCCTGCCTTTACCCAGGACTGGCTGGAAAATGACTGGAATGGCGATACTGGTAATCAGCTCGCCGCGGCTGGCTCGAGGCCAGGAACTACAGGGAGCCAAGCCCAAAACAATCCGGCCACTAGGTAGAAACATTTCACGACCTGGGGCCCGGAGCTCACCCATTGTGATCGGAGATGGTGAAGATGACCTGGGTCTTTTGTTTTTTGGCCTCAGCATCAATGAGAGACACCGACAGCCGCCTCCTCTCTTCATCCCGGCGGCACCAGGACGGCCCAGCTCTGATATCACCTCGTCCGTTATTCCTCCCGGACTCCACACCCACCCCGGTCTTCCCCAGGCATCCCTGCAGGCTCTTCGGCCCGTGATTGGTTAATGTAATCTTTGTTATAGTTGAAGCCCAGGCCTCGATGGGACAACTGGGCCAAAAGGCTGTGAACCTTCGGGGATGATAATCCAATGTGGGTAATTAAATTGTTTGCAAAGTGAATCTATAGGATATTTCCTACATTTCCTGACTCTCAATTGCTAGCAGCGGAGCCTAGTCATTTGCATGCTCTTCGTATCGGTCACCTACCGGCCACTCGCAGCGACAACCTCGATAAGATTAGGCCATGAAACATTCGCAGCCAGAGTAAGACTTACTCAAGTCCCTAAAGATGTACAACAGATAGTTGAGGGGCGAGATATTATAAAAACCTCCGCAGCGATACGGAAGTGACATGTGAGAGACATTTTGCTGATGAATAGAGATGTGATGTACTAGAAAGATGATGTAAGAGTGACCAAAAGCGTGGTTGAACAGCAAGGGATATTGCCAGAGGCGTGGATAAAAACCTTTCTGTGGAGGAGAGAGTGTGTTCTTCGAATATTTCTTTTCACATCCACACTGCTTAGGTACTAAGAGTCTGATCGACGGGGAAAAGCCAAGGCAAGCAATATGTGTGCTGAGTGATGATGGTAATGTGATTTGATATCTTTTCATATGTCATCTGTAGGAAATTTGTAAGAGAACTATTACTGCATGTTGCGTCCGAAATGAGCATGGACAATTGATCACCAATCTGGGCAAATATGTCACGTAATCTTGTGCTAGACAGAGGCCTCAACAGCAGTGTTTTTGAAACAGGTTTTTGCATCAAAACTGAGAACATACGCTCAAGTCTCGTGAACAATAAAGGCAAATTTGAATTTCTGAACCTGCATGCCTTTCACGACATGAGGCGGAAAGATGAGTTGTGCTTGGTTCATAGGTGTGTATCGCCACCAGTCGTGTATACCCATGAATGTGTTGTCAATCCTTGACTACAATAGTATCTATCAATTCTCGTCCTTCATTCCCCAACCTTCAAGCCAACCTCGTGGGTCCCACAAAGGAGGGAGGGAGGCAGACCTTCATTCAGCGGCAGGCATGGTCTTCAAGTTAGGCCTGTCACCTCAAGTTAGACATTTCGTGCCCACGCCGACCAGCTATGGGATTCTTTTCCCCACTGAAGTCCTCTCAATTCAACATCTTTCATTGTTAAACCATCGATGGTTTTTTCTCAGAACACTTGGTCCCAATGTTATGTCCGGCGTACGTAGCGTCGGCATGTTGAGGAAGACTGAAATATCTCCTCGTTGCCTCGGTCTCGTTTAGTTCAGGATGATACCCGAACTCTGAACCTTTCTTACCAATTTTGCAGTGACACTATGACTCTCCAATAACAGAGGCACTCTAGGGTCTCTCGCTTGCCATGTCTCAAGGTGCTGAAGAGGAAGGATGAGCACACCACAACGATTATCTATTTAATCAAAGAGTGCTGCTAGAATAGACTGGCAGACTTGGAACATCTGGCATAGTTCATACGCTCGTGATATAGTAAACGAGAAAGAACGCACTAAAAGCCAGAATTCATTGACAACCGCCTCGTCAATATTAGTCTTCGTCCAAGCGTGCTGCCTTTCATGGCCATTCATCTCAAGACTGGGCGAAGCCTCAGGGCATCCAAATTGCTTTCACCGCTTTTGCTACTCGCCCTTCCGGCTAAATTCCCCCATCAACAAACGCATCAAACGTGGATATCACAACATGTGCTATACCTATGGGTCTCTTGAACGGATCCTGGCATGTTATGGACGATCTCATGAGCACTACTAACATCATGCATCCTAGCCGCTACTCTATGAGTGAGCTCTGTACAGGGTAGGAGAAAGAAAGTCACAGCCCATTGTCGGAGGACGCCCAACAACTACCAAGTCGTTGTTGTTCAGTCCAAGAAGCGTGTGGCGGAGGATTTCACTACCTGAACGAATGCAAGCGTAAGGTCATCCTTTTGGGTACTTGGGTGTATCATAATATGTGTGTTAATACCACTCTGATATGAGTTTAGCTAAATTCCTAAAATATGTTCCAAAGCTAACATCTTGTCGTTATGCTATGAAGTGTTGATAATGTATTCCCTATTATAATTTCAACCGTGCTCTTAATGGGTTAACTAAGCTAAAAAATCATTTAGTCTAACAACTATAGCAACTCTAAATCCCATTACCGTGATAATCGGTATTGTTTGCTCTCCCGGCTATTAATAAGCAAAAGAGTTATAGCACAAACTATTAGTTTCTAATTTAATCACATTTTAAAAAACCTTTTTTTGCTAATGGAGCTATTCTTTGCCATCGTCGTTGGACGCAGACGAGTTGATGTTGCAGAGGAAAGTCACGTGCTATGGTGCCTTGCATCATACCATGATGCATGGTACATGGCCATGGCTGTGCTATACTAGCAACTTAGGAACTCAGAACCTTATCCTTTATAAGAGAGCCGCTTATTAGCACCATCTCATCTATAAGTGTTTGTCTCTTTCCAATATAGGATAGAGAGAGATGCTTTAAGAGCTCCTGTCGGGGGCGAGAGGCTACTAATTGGCTGGCTGGTTCAAAGGACGGCAATCCTTTCATTATTGGTTGCGCTTGGATGCGCACAACGAGGTGAATAATACAATGCAGGAAGAACTTCTTCATCTTTGCCCGTATCTGGGGCGGAAACGAGGTCGCGAATATAGAGTTCAGACACTTTTCAGCAGGAAGATATTAATAGAAAAGATAAAGGAGCCTTGGACGTAGAGAATAAATAGTTAAATTTCGCCAAGTATCCGAGGGCAACATCGCAATATATGTTGGCGCAGTAAGCGTCTGAGGCTGAACACGCTTCCGCAACCAGGACAAGTATCTAAAATTCCAGCGTGTTCTAACTTGTGATCACTTAGACTTTTCCCATGTTGAAATCTCTTATTGCACCCGGGATAGTCGCAAGCGTATCGGGGCTTATTCCAATACTCATGGTCGATCTGCGCTTGTTGAGGATGAATAACGTCGAAGAGATTCTGATGGCCGCTCCGGCAGTGTGCAATAAAGGCACCAACCTGCGGAAACCATTGGTTACATAGATCGCAGAAGACAGATTGGGAAGGCTTCTGTTGCCCAATAGAGACCCAGTTTACAATAGGCGCGAGAGGTACATGAAATCCTTGATTTGGTGGAAGGACTTCCCTGAGCTTGTCATAATCCCACTGGCACCAGAGAGAGATCTGACGCTGGTGACTCAGGGTCCCGCTGAAGAGCTTGTGGAGGATTGCGGTATTCGTCATCGCGTTGAATACCCATGCGCAGAGTGACCTTCGTTCTTGAAAATCTGGATGAGCTAAGCTTCTTTGCCAGGCACCGAGCAGAGGCAAAACGAGAGGCGGCTGGGTCCTTTTGACACAGTTGAGGAAAGACATAATCAAGGCCACGTTTGTCGGAGTATGATAGCCTAGCTGACCATCACTGGAAGCGTATAGGTACACCGCTTCGACGGAAATTGAGAATGGGCCGGGGGACCAAAACAGAGGCAGACCAGTATAGTCGCACAGCCTCGAGGATGTCTCGTTCGGATGGGCGGCAAAAGAACCAAGGAGGAGTTGTTCCATGTCTCGGAAATTGCTGTCTAGCTTGACCTGGGCGAGAGTCCCCAGTTTGGTATCGACAGATTTATGCAATCTGTTCAGTCGATCGCTGATGATGGCTCTGACTTCTAAAAATGGTGCTGTACGCACGGCGGGGTTGTGTGACTGTATCGGCTGGCGACCAACTCGAATGTAACCAGTTGTCTCCCGGACGGCATCATGGGACTCGATTATCTCCACTACATCGTCAACATCGTCGGCCTCGTGATCTTGGCTGGCAGAGTCATCCTGGGTGTCGTCATCCTCATTAATTTGGCGATTCTCAGGTCTCTCGGCCGAGACGGAAACGGGCTGGATGGCGTCGTTGGACTCGACCATCTCAACGCCATCACTTGGCTCGGTGACTTGGTCGGGAAAGTCATCCTGGGTACGCTCTTTATTGTCGGTTCTGGTACGCTCGTGCCTCTGGGCCGGATCGGGAACGGTCTGGACATCGGGGAAGGAGAATGCAATGGAGTCAGTTGTCTCCAGTATGGTACCATTGGACTTGATCATCTCAATGTCATGGTCGGCAACGTCCGTCTCGAGGTCTTGGTCGGAGTAGTCATCAGTACCATCATCTTGAACAATTGGGCCACGCTCGTGTTTCCCGGCCGAGGAGGGAGTGGTCTGAACAGTGGAGGTGGAGGGTGCTGTTCCAATCAGTATTAACGTTACCCGTTCCCGGGGAATGACTTACAGCTTGATGGGGTGAGAGATGGAAAAGGGGTCTTAAACTTGAGCTGAAGAGCAACACGGACGTCTTTGGGAAGATCGTCTACCAAGAACACTGTGCCGAGCAATGATTCGAGGAGATTGCGTTTGCACTTTAACCCGTCTTGTACTGCTTCCAACACGATGGACTTGAGGTCATCAATCTCGTCGTCGTCGTCAGCGTTGTTGAATGCCTCCACGGCATACTCGAGCTTGGTGTAAGCGAGACGAACAAAGCCTACCAGGAGGCGAAGTCGATTCGGAGTTGGTGTCATGGTGAGTACTAGACCGGACCTAAGACTGCTTGTCCGAAAGCCAGGGGGTTAAGGACTGGAGGCTGCTTCGAGAGGAAGGGAGTGAAAGGGGGTGAAAAGAAGTGTACCTTCAGACAGCGTCCGAGGACTCAAGCCCAGTGGCAAGCCAAAGGGACGGACCTCAACAGAGGTACCGTATACAAGAGCCTCGAACAACCGCTTCCAGAACAAGAAAGCTATCTAGAGACACTATGCTCACACGGACACTGCAGACAGGGATAGACGGGGGATACAAAACAACTGCAATGCTGGGGACGGTCTAGAGAAGAAGAGAAGAAAAGACGAAGGTGAGAGAGGGGACGGGGCAAAAGTAGGTGGTGGCCGGGGGAGACGGGGAAGGAGCAGTATTGAGAAGGAGCGACAAACCCCGCTAGGACTAAGATTCCACCTCTAGATGGCGGGCTACGAAAGAAAAAGGAATTGTATATTAATCCAAAAGAAAATAGAGACGGAAATAATACGACTGACTATCTAAAGTTCCAAGTAGTATATATACTCTATGGTATTTAGTTTTATAGCTATCTTACTGGGAAGGAGGAGCGACAAAACCACACAGCTTGGTCGCCCAAGGACGTGTCATCTGCGGGTGTGTCCTCTCCATGACTAGCATTTCCATCCTCATTCTCGTCCTTGTCACTAAGCTCAGGCGACCTAGTTTCGGCGCGTTTGATCTTCTCAGCCACCCAAGTCTTGGTGGCTACGACATCAGCCTTCATCAGCTTGTTGACTCGATCGGTACGCTCGTGCAAACCCGCCAGGCGCTGCAGCTCTCCACGGACCTGGTTGATGGTGACGGTGCCGCGAACAAGGTTGACCAGGGCTCTGATGTCTTCGAGAAGGTTGATGCCCCAAGTCAATGGCTCAAACCCTTCAGCGATGTCCCAAGGATATTTGCCGCATGTGGATTTTATCTGTTCAGCCAAAGCGGCGCCCTTCTTGGGAAGTCGAGCGAGCTCCTGCGCATTCACATCATCCACATCATCCACATCATTCTGCCTTCGCTTCTTCGGACCCGGCGTGGGCATGTTGGATCGGTCGGTCGGTGATGAACTGTTGGATCGGCTGGATGGTCGGAACGACTGTGGGACAGGAGATGCGCGATCGATCGGTGACAGCGAGAGTCGATGTATCGTGAAGATGAAGATGAAGATCCGAAAACGAGATCTATATGTAGCGGCGATGATCTTGCGACCGATAGTCTGATGCGATGGTGACGGAGGAAGATGGGAGGCAGGGAGCAATTTGCGGGTGAATGGTGGTTAGGTAAACAAAGAAAAACAAGCAAACAAAGAACAAACGTCCACGGAAAAATGGAATTTTCACACCCACTTTGTTTAATCGCTAGTAGTTGAGGCATGGATAAGAGGGATTTCGAATGCTATTTCAACCTGTTTTCGTTGTCATGATTAAGGTGTCAGTCAAAGTGGCCAGACTCATTCAAGGCCTTGACAGAGTGGGTGGCGTCCCCCGCATTGGGAATCCAACTAGGTACCGTATCTTACCCATGGTGGAATGTTGATTGTTGGGAATAATGGGAGATATGGTGACTTGAGACACCATTTCCTTGGTCTATCAACATTCAATTTCACACGACGAGATTTTGCTCTTCTCCCTATGTAATGGAGAGGATGGCTCTCGCCTAACGCCATCATGATCACGCCCCTCATGGGATGAATGTGAGTAGAGTTGATGTGGTTGGTACGATGCCACTTTTGGTGCAATGGTATTACATGGAAGAATGACTTGAACTAATCAGGATCTATGCACAATTTGAGTTTTGTGCTGCTTTTGTGACCGCCAACCTAGCAGCAGAAGGGCTGGTCCTTCATACCATGCATGCACAAGCGTTGGAATTTGGCCCCTCATTAGAGGACCACATCATGAACTGTCGCGGACGCTCAATGCAAAGGATAAAGAGGCCCATCGATGGGCTGCAAGTCCGCATACCACGCCGTGTCATCTCCCATACCTCTCACGCGAGTGGGGCGATAGTGCTGGAGATACCCCCACGAAACATCGTAAGGGACCACCCAGGAGTACATGGAGCCTCCTTGGCCTGACGCATAAGAGTCCCAGCTCGAGAACTTCATGTAGAAATGAGTGGAAGAGAAGAACAAGACGCAAGGGTTGTGATGGTTGGAGACTTGGTTGGAAAGCACTCTCCTACCAGTGGGAAACACTGCCTTTATGTATTCGTCCCTATGCTAGGGGATCTTTTTGACCGCCAGAAAATGGATGCCATGTATCACCAACAGCATTCCCTTTTGTGATATATCATTTCTTATTGGGGACAGCTTCCGCAAAAGCTCGGGGGGCTCAATCGCCTGCAATCCTGCAAAGGATACAGTTCTTGACGTTGCGGCGGTCCTCTGTGGAGCCGCTTTGGCATTTTACATGTAGGCATCTTTCTCTCATCCGCTTGGAATGGGATTATGCACAGTTACAGCTGAACACGGACGGGGCAACGGAGTTACTGTTTATTCATGATGAGAAACGATCGCCGTCTGGGCGAGCGTTGGAATGAGGAGGCCGGTATTAAACGGGTGTCGTATTCAGGCTTATTGACAGTGCTGTAGTTCGCTAATAGTTCTAGGTGGCTGCTGGAGACAATACGTAGCCGGAAATGATATATCGTCATTATAGTCATAGACGAGAACAGGGGGCTTGTGTTAAAGATTGGTTGGACAACTCTTTGAACTAGAAGTCACTCTTGTCTGTCCCTGCTCCGAGCAGACAAAGAACACTGAAGCGGACGCAAACGCAGGCCTGAGCCTGCCATCTTTTCTTGGGCTTGATGATTTCGCTTACCATGTTCAGGGACAAAGGACTAATAGTGAACCTCTGCTCATCAGATATCAGAAGCAATAATCCACAAACAGAGCCACATCATCAGTAGAGTAAATAACACCAAGTGTCTGTTCAGCATGTCACCCACTTGGCAACTTTCCGGGGACCAGGCTAGTTTCGTGACCAATGTCTGGGCCTCTTGGACAGACCTAGGCCAGGGGTCGGGAACGGGGAGGGGTCGGGCCACCCTGATCTTATCAAATCATAACTATGAAGTGGTAGGGTTAGAGTTGATTAGGCTAAAACCAGGCGACTCAAATGACAGGAGGCTAGAGTACCTTACTTGTGCCATTGGCCTAGTGATCAAGTTTGTACGGGAAGCCGTTGATTTCGACTTAGTCGGTACAAGATAAAGTACAGATTATTCACACGCCTGGAATCAATAAAATAGCCTTGGCCATTGCCAACATGTGGGAGCTCTGCCAGAACGGGGCAAATTCAACGTCAAGTTTCAAGTCAAATAGTGTTTATACTGCTTGTGTTCTGCGGAACGTGGATTATTGGCCGCATCTACATACTCAACTGAGAGATAGCATGCTCCCTCCAGTATGAGATGCCTGCTATTAACGCACCAGGTCCGGCTAGGCTCAATGTAGCGAGCGAAAACAGCCCCCCAACAACAGCCTCCCTTGTTCCCACATATCCAAGTGATCGCAACTCCCATGCAGTATATAATGAGTATACAAGACCCGAACCTGCGCTGATGAAACCAATGTTCGCAGTAGGGGGCAATACCTGAGAGAGACCGGACTCGGCCCATCTTCCGAAGACATGTTCAGCCGCGGTTAATGCGAGTTTCGTGGCAACTGGAATAGCGACACAGAGGGTGAAAGTAGTGCCGTAAGCCAGCTTGAGAGGAGCTATATCATTATTCTTGTAGAATTCAAGCTCAGACTCACTGGCAAAGCCAAGTGGTTTGTCGGGCTTGTCTTGAGCATCCTGATGTGCGGTGGTCTTGTTTTGCTTGGCACGGACTGTGCTAAGTCCTTGGGTAAAGACCACACAAAGCAGTGGGAATGCTCGCCAAATATTGCCGACATGGCCCCTGATCTCTGTATCTGAAATGGGTAATAATGCTGCTACCGTTGGCGCGATGTAGCCGAGTGCGACAGCTGGAATGATGGACTGGGCAACAGTAGGCTCAACTGGTCTGGATGTGGTGGATCGGGTTGAGAAAAGGACAGATGACAGGCAGAAGAGCGGAAGCACTGAGGTTGGCCCAGATATGGTGTATATGAGCGAATAGGCCCTTGTCCTTTTTCACGTTAGTCACTAGACCATGCTAATATCATCGGAGGGGGTCAAACCAAGACAGGGGGTTGAGGGAGTTTCCATTGCGGGAACCCTCAATGAGCCACGTGGATAGAGTCGGGATCAAACTGGAGAGGAGACTTTCCCTTGGGCTCTGTCCTGTCAACTTGGCCAGCATGCCTCCAGCACCCCATTGCTGAAAGGTGTTGAGGATGACTCCTGTTCCAGCACCGATGTGGCTCTTTCCAAGGGCGATGCATGCCAGCGCCGCAAGACTGCTGGATGCCAGTGCCCATGGAACTCTGCCCAAGAGGCTCCCCTTGATGGGTTTTGATGGCAGTTCGTCTTCAAACGGTACAAAGTGAGGTCGCTGTGGGACAGGAAGACCTTCGATCCTAGGAGCGGCGGCGCAAATCGGGACCACGACGTCGGCAAAGGCGGTTGGGCCAAAAAGAGGGAGGATGTGCTTCAGCAACTGAGGAGCAAATGGGAATCTTTGGCTAACCATCATTTGAAGCATGTGCGCTTGTTGAACCAGGCGCTTGGAACGCTCGTAACGGAGGGTATGCACTTCTGCGAGTGCGGTTTCGACTTGAGTGCCAGAGAGACCCTGAGGGGTCGACCTCAATTGACGTACAATAGCATTAACTAATAGAGCTGCGGACTCTATTGCCCCATTACCGCCTTGACCAGAAGCTGGATCGATCTAACGTGTCGCGTTGTTAGCCAAAGCATAATGCAGTGCATACACGCCATTATTTACCTTGTGGGCCGAATCGCCTATCGTAACAATACGTTTATAGTGCCAGCGATCAAATACATATTCCTCAAGTGGAACCAGCGTCGACATGATTTTCTTGTCGTAGAGGTCGCCAAAGGTCAAGTCCTCGGTGACGGGGTCACCACGTCGCGCCCCCACCAGTCCTTCTTCATCGGCTCTTGAGTATTTCGGAATATCCAGACCATACTTCGTCTCAGGGAGGCCGTCAAATAGGAACCAGTAGACGCGATCCTTTGGAGCCGCTATGACCAGATATGAGTGACCCTGCCCCAACACCATCTGTTGACTTCGGCTGCCGTAGCAAGGGGGCCGGTTTGAGATTCCAAATATGCACCTGGTCGAGACCGGGACCTCTTGATAAGACCAGGTCAGCAATAAACATGACTGCATCTGCGGTGATACGTACGTGAATTTTCATCTTCGGAGAAGTACCCAGGGCTCTGTTCCTTTCCAAGCCGCCACATTTCGTCCCTCACTGCGCTATGAATGCCATCGGCACCCACAATGATATCCCCCTCGTACATGGAGCCATCCTGGGTATAAGCCCGAGCCAGGTTCTCGGTCAGTTCAAGGCGAGAAACTCGTTTCTTGGTCAAGACTCGATCTTTGTGCTTGAGATTGTTGTACAGAACTTGAAGAAGCATCTGCCGGTCAATGAAGATGGAGGGATATCCGACTCTACGATTATGATTAGTTAAGTGGCTGGCAATGATTGCGTGCAGAGTTTGTTGCTACCTCTTCTCAAAATGGACTGACAAGCTAGTCTCGGAGGTGGCTGTGAGCGGAACCCCGTCGGGTCCTCGCATACTGCCAAGGGTGTAGCGGCACTCTCCAGCGATGTCGAGGATGGGCTCAAAGCACCCCAGTTGGTCGAGAATGCGGAAGCCGTTAGGAAGGATGCCGATGCTGGCGCCGACTTGGGGCGCTATATGCGGGTAGGCTTCAAGAAGGACGTAGTCTATGTCGAATTGCTCCAGCATGTTGGCCACCGACAGGCCAGCAACACTGCCTCCCACAACGATGACTTTGAATCCCATGATTTCGAATGCGTCGAATGATTGTTGTTTGGTAGTTTGATTCACATTGCCAACCAGCATGCTAACGGTCGGTATTATAGCAAGTCACAAATATGACAAAGCGGCACTTGGCGGCTTCTCAAAATGCCGGGTTTACCAAATTGTGCATGCTCCAATTCAGGTACGACGCTGAAATGCAAGGGGCTGCCCCTGGTCAATTAAGCTTCCATGCTTCCACGCCGATACGGCATCGGAAGTTATTTTCATCACCGATTGATACCCACATCCTTGTGGAGATGAGCCCAGTCCTCCTTCAAGGTCAACCATCCTTGTTGTAGTTACCACCGCAGACAATAGTGTAGATCATGGTTCAAAATGGTTAGCAACCCTCGTCACATTGGCCACTCGCTACGGGGCTGGACAAATCCCGTCTCGCCGACGACGGAAATGTTATCTTGATGCGTATCGGAGCCCAAAACTCGTCCGCGCCAGAAGATTGAGTGAGCTCGTGCTGCCAGGGGGGTGGTCTCGGATGGACATGTGGCTATAAACTATGCCATTGTGCCCTATAATGGTCATTCTTGCTGGATAAACGCTTATACTTAATTGGTTTCTCAAACGCCAGCGTCTATTAATAGCTGTATGCTTGATTGTCGCGCACAAGGGTATTGTTCCAGTGGTTCCTAAACACAATGCACTGCTCTTGTTCCGTTTTGGAAACACACACTGCCTATCGCCTAATAGTCACCAGTGATCTCTATGGTGGATTACTATTTTTTACTCAACAATACACTCTTCTTTGTTTCACCGTATGCTTCAGGCCTAACTCTCATGTACCACAGTATTATAATCTATTTCTTCGCCTCTTGAGTTTCACTCATATGCCTGACCACATATCATCTATGTGCCGCATCATCTCCCGTTTCATTCGAAACCGTGACTATTGTCCTCCCAAACGCTTGATACTGCTTCTTGCATTTCACTAGTACCTCGCCAGGGTCTCACTCGCCTTGGCTATTGCTAGTTCCGAATCGATGGCGCTGCTCGCTCACTGGGTCTTGATGACACCGTCAAACTAAAGCCATTAGATAGGAAGATAAACAACAAAATTGTTGGCACATGCCTGCACTGAAACAGAAGTCTCAAAGATGTGTCAACCCATATTGCGTACCAGGCTCCTTGCGAAGACATATTCCTTCTATACGGCTTCTGATCAGCCAAACAGCGGTCAGAGTTACGAGGAGGGGTACGAGAGTATTCCCTTTTCTATTTCCGTGAATCGTTTCTGATTAACCTTGGCTTCTTTCTATGAAGGTGATGAGGGATTATGGAGGGGCCAGCAATTATGATCGAATTCTCAAGGTGAAAGGGAGGTTTAGGCACACGGCACGTCGTCGGCACTAGGAGAACTTCCAGTGGCCCTCTGAACATGCCTTGTCACCCATTTCTAACTAACAGCACGAAGTCTGCGGCGGGTGTCTATATGTATTGAGTTGAGGACAAAATTGAGATGTGATGGACAGCGTCACAATGAATCAACCAATTAAGCCGCTGGTCGGATCTTTAAACAACCCGCGAGCCGCTGCGTTCCTATCCTAAATGCTCAAATCCGCCACTTATCATTGAATTCCAACCTGAATGATCAGGTTGTGTCACCGTCGGCTAACTGAGATGGAAAAGGTGCGTTCAGAGCTACTTCTCAAATCGACAGGTTAACTAGAGCCAGGGAATTATCATCGTCATTTGGGAGGGAGTAACGCCGACTCGCTTCAAGAGTGCTCTAAGATAGCAATTCCAGAGACCACGGCGGTTGAATACCTTATGGGCAAATGTTTTATCTATAACCATCTATGATTAATGGATATAATTACTCTCAAACAAACAACTAGAGCACCCTGAGTGAGAAGAAGCTTCCAAGACTTTACACGAATTCAGATGTGATGATCCAAGACGGTCGGGCGGATATGTTAATGAGGTACATGGAGTGATGAAGAGCAAAAATGACGTATCAGTTTTACTCTAACTTATCTTCGATCTAAGTCTATGGTCCTTATGCAAGGTCTAACATTACCACCAGCTGGCGTATTGCTCGCAAGTTCGGAGGACCGTCCTCAGTTTCTTAATAACTACGTGATATCATGTCTCCGGCCGTTGACTGTCCTGTCTTCACAAATCAAATTGTGGGCAGTTACCGAAATATGCAAGATCAAGGGCAACTTAAGAAGCAGTTCTGGTCAGTGGCAACTACACATAACTCTCGAGTCTCCCTTCGAAATGCATACCATGAGTTCCATTGTTTCGTATCGCGGATGGCTTCGTCCGTTAGGTAGCTAAAAGTTCAAGCTTCGATATAGTGCCACCCAGCAGTTTAAATGCTAGGCTTATCCTTAGAGCAAAGGTCCCAATATCACTTAGACAAGGTACGCTGGCAACCCCGAGGCCAATGTCTAATATTGATGGCAAGAATGTCATGGGCGGAATGGTGAGGACTATATATTCCCCCGGGTGGAAATGTAAGGGTGTTGGCCATAGAACAGCATCAACAAGACATATCTAGCCGCAGCTCAGTAAGTCCTCCCTTTCGTGTAGGAGGTGTGGTTTAGCTGGTGTTGAGCAGCTCTTGTCCAATGCCTTTCAGGTAACGCGGATACTGCCTCAAGCCACAGGTTCAGTACTTTCCGCACTGCCGGATTTCGGGGAGGGGTTGCGATTTACGTCCCTCTTCTTAGCCTTAATAGCTAACTACATATCTTCCGAGCCCTTAGCCTCCACCCAAAGTCGGACTTGAAGAGAACTAATAATCTCAAACAAATCTTGAACTGTATAGGAGAACATCACTATAGCCGTGCTAGCGTTAATGTTAAGCGAAACAGGACCCTATCTATGTGCCTGTTTCCCTGTAAGACAGCTGTTGGGGTGGAGAGGGAAAGGCTGCGACTTCAATCCCGGCGCAGTCCAATCCTTGGCCTCGTAGTCCATCGTGTCAGTAGAACCTGGATCAAGAACCGATATTCTGACTCGAGATGTCTTCTCCTCGTCATCTTGTTCACCTTTGAGGTATCGATAAAAAAGAAACATACGTAGCTCTTCCGTGTGTTCCTACTGGTAGAAGCCCGTCAACTCGTATGGGTTGTTGACTCAAAGTCACTTGTTCCTGGAGAAAATACTGCGTAAACCATCAAAGGTTCTATGAGTACGCACCAGGTTCTTGAAGCTTGTCACAACGTACACAGGAGCAGTGATGTTGCTTTACTGCGGGGTCCGATTCTTCTGGTGCTTGTTGTAAAACGTGCCGTTGGGATACACCCTAGGGGAGTCTAACCCAAAGCCCAGGTTACCGAGGCTTAGGGAAGTAGCTGCTGCACGCAAAATATCTGTTGCCCGTTGTCATGGGGCAATGACGGCCAGGCGTGGAGGCTTCAACGCTGTAACAAGCCATTGGGATATGGCTAGGACTGAATCTCTAGCTATACCACTCCTCCCGTAACTCCATGGCTTAGCAGTTGCCCATTCGATAATGTCGCATTCATCTTCAGCAGGTTAGCGACCCCAGTTCGTTATGTTACCGTTGAACTCATACGCATCGCGGGCGTCGAGATTGATGACTGCATGTTCCTGGGACACCCAATAGGCCAGGTCCGGGGCTTCAAACTTCTGTAGCTCAGAGACATGGGAAAGGGGGACATTGGATCGGCTCGCAAGGTCGTCGAGCCATGATACTCCTACTACCGATATGGACTCCAGGTTGCCACGGCTGGAACTCATTGGGCCCCCGCGGGTCGAAAAGCATTATTGTAGATTGGGATTCTGTTTGGGAGGGTGACAGGAACATCCCGTGCAAACGAGATGTCACTGCTCAAGGGTTTGGTCACCTCCCTGCGCATGGTACCCGTCTTGAGAATGACACTCCGTCGCTCGAATCCTGTGTAACAAGTTCTCGGAATATAGATTGAATAGGCATCATCGCCATGGATTAATGCATTCTCGAGAATAGAAGAATAAACATCATGCTTGAATTAGGTCGGACGGCCTTGTTCGGAGCGTAGAACGCCCGTGTAATACTGAGGCGCTGCACGTAGGGGGAGAAGTTGATAACATACGAATCAACAAGGCTATTACACTTGGGTTGTGGGCAGGGATACCAGAAAATAAGGCCGTTGCTTCCTGAGATAGGACGATACGATTGCGACGCAATGATGAAAGTAATAAAAGCTCTATATAGTTAACTCGGAACTTGAGTAGGTCAAGGAATGGACACGCCGTAGCGAAGGGAGCCCAGAGATATATAGCTATTAATTAAGATATTTCGTTTAAGGGGCATAACGTACTTGATAAGCAAGCGCCGCAGTCATATAAGCGCCGCACTTTTCCACCTTACACCTAACTTTTCATTTAATTAATCGATTCTTAATAACCAAATATGCCAGCTATTACTATTGAAGCTAGAACCCTTCTTGCCCTTCAGGCCCTTCAAAATAACCCAAAACTAAGCATCCGACGCGCCGTAAGCACCTATATAGTCGATGAGCGATGACTACGTCGCCGCCAGCAAGGCATCTAGTCTCAACGCGATACTATCCAGAAATCATATCGGCTATCTAATCTAGAAGAATAGATCCTTATTTACTTTATTCTCGATCTAGATTCGCGAGGATTTCCCCCATGGCTATATAGTATAAAAGAAATAGCTAATTAATTGCTTGCCGACCGCGATGCGCCACTAGTTGGCACGCATTAGGCTTATAACTTCATTAAGCGGCACCTAGACCTTAAGACGCATTTCTTTCGTAAATATAACTACTAGAGAGCTAAATATAAAGATCTAATTATTATCTATGATTAGTTTTAGCTTATGGCGAACATAA
>JAPFTC010000209.1:0-32205 GCA_030779165.1 Fusarium sp. MBC 441
CCTCCAGCCTCAGGTACGTCACCGGGAAAGGAGATTGGGTTTCGTCCAGTCAAAGGCCATACCTTCCTTGCGCCCGGGTCCGTGCATTTTGTGTTCAATTCAAACTGGGCTGAAGTTGTTTGTGTCTTTTGGTGATGAGATCTGCGTTGGAGATTCTTGGAGCAATAGTTAGATGTAAATTATATCGTTTAAACTCGTACAATTAGAATATATTTTATCATCTTTCACTGTAAAAGGTACCCTCAACTCTTCAATCTCTACCATGTCCCCCTCCTCCCTTGGGAAAAAGTCCTCGGTGTCCCGGGGCAATGATATCAAAAGGTACGTACCCCCCGTCCCCGGCTCCATCCCCATTTGCCTCGGCTTCGGCTCGCGGGGTGCATCCCCATGTCTCCTCGGTCGACTTTTCATTATCCCCCACATTCACCTTTTCTCCAGCAAAGAAGGGTCCCCTCCTCTTCAGACACCGAGAACGCTCCGATGAACGGGGCGGAGACAAAGAAGCCCCAGTAAGCGCCAAATGCCGACGCCCTGTGTGGCTGCTCTGCAACCTGTCCGCCTTTGCCTGTTTGCGGCTTACCTATCCCACAGAGCTCTTCTGGAGAACGGCTGAGGCGGCCGGGCAGACGGAATTGGTCTCTTGTGGGTGCCGGAGCTGGGGAATTCAACATGACCAACAGAAAGTGAGGCTATTGTGATGAATTACACACAAGAGTAGAACTCCCGTCTTACGCATCCTTCTTGATCTGCTGCTGCTGCTGTGCTCCTTCACATGCAAGTACATGGCTTCATGCTTCATGGAAGAGCCCGTCAACCGCCAAGGTACCTGCATGCGCAGCACCGCCAGATCCAAGCCAGATCCTGCTGGTCATGATCCAACACCTACCGTCATGGATGACATTTGCGGCTCTTGTCTCCGAAACTTTCATCCATGTCTCTGACCACATGTTGGAGATTCTCTTGGAGAAATGCCCCACACAACATCCTCTCACCTCATCATCACATGCAAAGCCATCACGACTCGTTCACACTTTAACATGACCCCCAACCCCAGATGAGATCAAAGTAATCACTCAAGAACCTTGTCATCCTCTCTATTTCTACCGTAGACATCCACTATCCTCCCAATCTACCTCCAACGCGTCTGAGTAATACAAAATCAGGGTAATCATGTACATGTGATCCTCCATGCATCCATCCCATGACCTTGTTGGCCAGATATGCCCAAGATATACCAGCTACACCGCGTAGCCCCCTTGACACTCAATCCAAATCTGACATCTACTTCCCCAAATGTCATCTACCGTGTATCCCAATGACGGCCATCCCTTCGTTCGACTAGTTATACACCACCTGGAATCATGCCTTTCCTCTTCTACGCCGTGACCCCGTCTCTATCGTCTCCTCTATAATCTCCGTTCAACTCTTCTCATCAGATCTGACCAACAACTCCAACTCTCAAAGCCCTTTTGTTGCTGTCAAGGCCGTGGGTGTCGCTACCGGCGCGGGCACTCCTCGCCTGCTGCACCAGCAAGAGTTGTCTCCCTCTCGCTCAACCTGTACAACTACATCGATTCCCTCCTTCAACAGATAGTCGCGCACACGGTCCCGAACATCTTCCATGGCCGCTCCTCGCGCTGCCACCACGTGAACGATTCCGAGTAGCTTTCCTCCTGTCGCACTAGCACTATGGTCGTCTCGCCAAAACTTGGGTGAAGAGTAGCCCACCACACCTCGCTGCTGGAGGATACCGCCTAAGCTGTTTCGCAGATTATATTCTGTGTCCTCCGAGATGCTGAGCAGAAGTCGCTTTGCTGACGAGTAAACCAGAGGCTTTGACGAGAGGAAGATGAGCACAGCAATCAAGCACGACGCCAGCGGATCCCATCCAGCCCAGCCCCAGAAGCTCGTCAACACTGTCGATACAATGACCGAAACGCTGCCCAAGGTATCGGCAAGAATATGCAAATAAATGCCATGCATGTTCTCATTGTCATGCCCATGGCTATGGCCGTGGCAGTCATGTCCACCATGAGAATGGCCATGGTCATGGGAATGTGAATGTCCGTGATCGTGTCCATGATCATGTCCTCCATGGTGATGATGGCCAAATGCCATCATTCCCACCAGATTCACTATGAGGCCGAGTGTGCTGACAACAAAAAGTTCGCCCAGTCGCTTCGTCTGAGTTCCCTCCAGCAGTCGTTCGAACGCCTCAAAGGCAATCTCCAAGCTGAGCAACCTGAATCTCGAGTTAGCACCGTACCTGCATTCAAGCTGTCGAAAGTTCCTACATCAGGAGAATGCCGTTGGCAAACCCACTCAAAGTCTCAATCTTGCCGAATCCGTACGGGAATCGCTGGCTTCGGGGCCATTTGCTCAACACAGCAGCCAACAATCCCACCAGCAGCGCCACACAATCGAAGAACATGTGGATGCTGTCGCTGAGAAGGCCCAGAGAGTCGGTGACGTATCCGTAAAACGCCTGAACAGCCATGAAGGAAAAGTTGAGCCTGATTCGGTATTAGCGGGCATTCCGATATGGGGAAATGGGAAAGGCGTACGCCATGAAATAAAAGATACGCCTTGAATCTTTCTCAATTAGGATTGCGTTGAGAATGGGAAATTTTGCCGTGTATGGAAGTATCATCCTGGTGAACAATGACCTCTTGGCAGCTTTTTCAGGGTCGTGAGAGTGAGCGTGGTCATGATCGTGTCCATGATGGTGGTCGTGTGAATGGGAGTGGTCGTGCGAATGAGAATGGTCGTGTGAATGAGTATGATCGTGGTCGTGGTCGTGATGGTCGTGAGGATAGTCCGGAGGCGTGTAGGGCATAGTGGCTGTCTCAGGGCCTGGGGTTATGACACTCTTTCCTCCTGGTGTCCTCTCTTGTGTCCAACCCTCCATTGTGTTCAGTGCTGGCGGAGGTAGCTTCTCCCGGGAGAGCATGGCGCTCGTGTTGGACATGCGCGAGCGGCTGTGTCCATGTCTGTGGCCACTATGACTGTGGGAGTGACCATTGAAGTTTCCACCACCATTATCAAAGCTTTGCTCGTGGTTGTGGGCATATGCCTCGTCGTCGGGGACCGATGGGAGACTGCCGTTGGAAATAGTTGTCCTGAGCGCGTTGAGCGACGACTGGGAGTGGGATCGCGCATGCATATGGCCCTGGTGCGCGTGTGGTAGAGAAGAGGTCGGCAGAGCGTAGGAGGACGCCATCTTGACAGGAGCAACGAGAGATATGCAAAAGTCAAGTCTGGGCTTCGAGTCGAGGCCTCGAGATCAAAGTGTCGGTCGGATTATCGGCGCAGAGATCGCGAAGACAGAAGGAGTGTTGGAACCTCCCCGAGAGCCAATCGCAACGTCATCAGCCGGAATGAGTCGCCAGAGGAACCCGCAAGAAGGCGATCTGCTATGCCGTATGCGTTGGTGAAGAAGAGAGGATGTTGTGGGACGTCACCTTTCCTACGAAGGCGGGCGCGGGAGGCGTGAAAGAGCCGTGGTTGTGGCGGGCTCTAGATAGGAGATGATGCAGCACGTGGAGCTGCGAGAGCCAACCCGAACGAGAAACGATCGACGAGGATGGGAGGCACGGAAGTTTAACAAGGGCCAAGAGGAGCCTTTGAAATTGCCCAGATCGGATGTTGAGAGGCCTAAATCATGAATGTGGGAGGGTCAAGACATGGACAACCCAGAGAGCGGTCTTGATCTGGCTTCTTGCCGTTGAGAATCAGTCATCTGGTAGCTGGCTGGATGGCTGGCTGGTTCGTTCGTACCTGCCGTGCTCGGATCCCTCCTCATCGAGCAGCTTGCTCCTTCCTGTTTCTTTGATAACGGACCGCCATGGCGGCCAGGGTTCGCTGTCGAACGCTGGCCGGTTACTGGCTGCAGCGCTGCAAATGGAGGTCTGCCCCCTGCATGCGGCCTGGGAGGTCCGCTAAACGTTAGTGCCCTTGATGCTTTAGCGCGGTTTGAGGGTTGTCCAGGTTCAGTTGGCCTGCCGTCACACCCCGCAGCAGCGTTGCACTTGCGCCTCAGACTCCCCGTGCATCTTGACCCCTGAGCGAGCTGCGTGCTGTGGTTCAGGCTGAGATAATCTCTCTGCTTCGTATGACGACGTAATCCATGACGTTCCTGGTATAAAATTCTTGGCAGGTTTCTGTAGCGAAATTCTATTCAGTTTTTAGCAGTTGATAGGATGGCGTGTTGAGGTCGGTCAAAGGCAATTCTCGACTTGGGTTCTGGCGTGGAATGGTCAAGAAAGACTACCAACCAACAGCCAAGCATCTCCTACACCTCAGGAACACGGCCAGTTCAGGTACGCTCTGTGCCTGCCTAGACTCAAATCTCCATCTAATTCAACTCGCGTATACCTTATCTTGTGTTGCGTTTGATCATCTTCCGGGGTTCACTCCTCTAAGATCGAGATTGTTTCGTTTCCTCCGAGTGTCACTGGCGGTCCAGGTGCGCGGCCACGGCGCGTGTGGAACCCCCGCTGCAGGGGACACATTGCCTTGACCACCAAGCAACCAACGCCAACATCACATCTCACGCATTTGATAGCCTCGGCGCCATGCCCTGATTGACAGCTCCTTTCTCGCAACATGTCAGCCGCTTTTGTTGTTTCCGTCATCGCTGGCAGCCTCAGCTGTATTCTCCTAGTATGGCTTTTGAGCGGGCTCGCTAATCTCATCCCAACCCGATATCATCCAGCTGAGAATCCTGAAGATGAGCACATTCAGATCCTCGTCGTCGGCGACGTTGGTCGTAGTCCTCGCATGCAGTATCACGCATTGAGTGTTGCTAAACATGGACGAAATGTCGATATTGTCGGCTACAAAGGTGATACCTATCAATATGTGGTTGTGGTCAAGGCTAATATTGAGCAGAGACGGCGAGACACCCTGATCTCATTGGTAACCCTCGAGTCACCATGTATCCCCTTCCGCCGCAGCCCGAGGTGCTTCGATGGGGAACTCTGCCATTCTTTCTCAACCTTCCTATGAAGGTCATCTGGCAGTTCTACGGCATGTTTCGTACTCTCATGTATGATGCGCCTCCGGCCAAATGGATCATCATCCAGGTGAGTTGACAACCAGTTACACATCGTGAACTCTAGTAACAGGAATAGAACCCTCCATCTATTCCAACCTTTCATGTGGCACTCATGGTCTCTCTCATCCGAGGTAGCAAGCTTGTCGTGGACTGGCACAATTACGGATACACCATTCTTGCCCAGAATCGTTGGTATAAGCCCCTTGTGCCCTTATATCGATGGTATGAGACCGGCTTTGGACGTTATCTCGGTGATGCCAATCTTGCCGTCACTGATGCCATGGCTCGTCAGCTGAAGGTGAAGCCATTCAGTGTGAAGCACCCCGTCTACACTCTGCATGACCGACCAGCCCAGGTGTTCCAGCCTATCTTGTCAGTAGCAGAGCGACAGGCGTTTCTCTCTAGGCTGGTGGAGACCAAGGCCCTGGCTAAGGATATCATGGCCGGTGCGGTTCGTCTCATTGTCAGCAGCACCTCGTGGACGCCAGACGAAGATTTTGGCCTACTTCTCGATGCCCTTGTGTCCTACGCCAATGACTTTTCCGACTCTTCTCCTATCCTAGCTATCATTACTGGAAAGGGTCCGCAAAAGGAACAATACCTCGAGAGGATCAAGATACTCCAGGAGGAGGGCAAGCTGCCTGGCATCCGAGTTGTGACTGCATGGCTGTCGACTCGGGATTACGCCTCGTTGCTGGCCTGTGCCGATCTCGGCATCTCACTGCACAAGTCTAGCTCCGGTGTAGATCTCCCCATGAAGGTTGTCGACATGTTTGGTGCTGGTCTCCCTGTTGCGGCATACTGTGCGTTTGAGAGCTTCAGTGAGCTCGTCAAGGAGGGACAGAATGGCTGCGGTTTTGAGACCTCGTCCGAGTTGGCGGACATCCTCCGAAGGCTACTTGGGTTCTCCGGACAAGAAGAGTTGGCTCGATTAAAGCAGGGCGCAGTCAGTGAGGGAAAGCTACGATGGGACGAGGAATGGGATCGAGTGGTCGGAAAAGTTATTGGGTTGGTGGACGAGGAGAAGAGCACATAGTCGCCTTGACTAGCTGGGTTTCTCTATCTCTCATGCACTTCCAACAAATGCAAATGAACGATATCGCTTCATGATCATGCTGGAGCTAATCACCAAGAAAAAATCCCACGACGCCAAGCGAATGCTCATAACTCGTCGGCGCCAACCTCACATCCCTCCATTTCCAACAACCAAACGCCAATCCAGAACCGACCGCTTTATTCCCGACTTTTTTTTTTTTTGGTTCCTAGCTAGTCCTCTCCCAGACTCTCCCGCACACATCTTCTGCACCGTCTCCGAAAGTCCTTGTGCTTGCCCTCCCGCTCCTCGCGGAGCATCCGAGCGGCCTCAACGTTAGCCGGGCTCTCGTCGTTGGGGCTGTGGAACAGGCTGATGGTGCTGAGCAGGATGGTCTCGGGGGTCTGAACAGGAGTCCAGCGTTCTGAAGCATCCTCGTAGCCGTACTCGTCCTCCTCGGGTGGGTGCAGGATGGAGATGCAGAGCTTGCCGTTGTCGTAGATGTTGGGGTGGAAAGGAATCGGATCTTGGAAGGTGAGCGAGGGCGGCATGTGCGGGTAGTTTTCAGGGAACACGAGACGGGCACGAAAGTTGCCTCCTGGTAGTCAAGATCAGCATCATGTTTGGGTCACAGCAGGTGGAAGGATCCGTACCGCCATAGTATTTGCAATCATCGTTGATCATGAGCATGACTTCCCACTCAAAGATGTTGTTGTCGTTGACAAGACCGCACGAGATGCCAGGGATGTCCTTGCCGGTCTGCATCTCCTTGAGCTGACGCTTCAAGAGGGCGGCGGCGGGGGCAGAGCTCGCCATGGTGATGGAATCGCGTGGTGGTTAGTAGACGGTAAAGGAAGAATGCTGTCGAACTTGATGCTGCGCGTGAAGAGAAAAAGAAGATGTAAAAGGGAAAGGCTCGCTGGGTGTCTGCAGTCAGCTATTATATGCAAGGTCCACACGGAAACCGCAGCGGTGGGAATGGGATGCTGGGATCTTCTGATGGTGGTAGCTCGAGGTGTCCCGGGTGGGGGATGGGACGCCTTCCGTCGTGCATCAAGGCGGGGGCTCGCCCTCGTGGACCGCCCCGCTAATGGAGGTAAACGTGCCATTGAGGATGGGAGAGCTATTGTTTGTTCTGGAAGTTGTAGAAGCAATTTATTAGATTGTTTGAGGTCTATGCATCGTTAGTATAAGTAAACAGTCGTAACTTGTAATGATGTATGGAATTCAATCAGCTCATTCAACAGAGCTGACCTCAGGCTGTCTCAGGGATAGTGTTTCCAACATGAATGCCGAGCTTGCCAGGTACAAGGCATGCAGTATCAATCTGACATCTTGTTATGACTTCTCCAACCAACATCATTGGGCCGCAGTGTTATCCAGAAACCGTTCATCTACTGTGCGTGCAAAGGGGGTGGCACACTGCATCCCCCTGCATCGTCAATATCGACTGTCAGCTCTCACCGACCTTTGCGGCAATCAGCCATCATGCCAATCCAATGCTTCTTGTATGGTACAAAAATTCAATATACAGAGCCATGTAGAACACGGGGTATCATCATGTTATCCAAATATCCATCACTTCTTTGACGTTCCAAACCCGGTAAATCCCATCTGTGCCATCATGTCATCCTCATCATGCTCGCCCTCGATTCGGATGTCGTCTCCATATTCCATCTTGACTTGAGCCTCCTCTTCCCGTTTTGCCTTTTTCCTCTCATTCTCTTCCTTTCTCTTCTTGCGTCGCTCCTCGGCCTCCTTTTCAGCCTCCTCTTCCCGTAGCTGCAGCCGCTCGTGTAGACTTGTCTGCTTCTCCTTTTCCAGGTCTTCTCGCCGTCGGATGAAGTATTCAATGCGCTGGTGTACCTCCTCAGCCGTTGCGCGCTTCACCTCTGTCGTTTGACCCGTGTTGAGCAAATGTTGTGGTGTGTTGAGATGCTCCACGAATTGCTTGTTGTCCTTGAACGTGAGGTCGCAAGCCTCACAGTAGAAACCAGCTCCACGACCGCGCTTCCCGACACCCGCTCCCGCCGGAACGAGTTGAGTCTTTCCAACTTGTTGAGTGAGGTCGATAACATTTCTTCTCGCTGATGTGTAGGTCTCGTCGCCTGTCAGGGGTTTGTAGTATTTCTTGCCAGCAAGCTTGGCTTCGTAACGGGCCTTGGCCTCCTCCTTCTCTTTGGCCTCGCGTTCTTTGGCTTTCGCAGCGTATTCGTCAAGATCCCAAGTCTTTCGAAAGTCGGTGTCGCCCGATGGCGCGCCTCCGTATGCGTCTCCCTTCTTAGAGTCGGACATTGTGGGCGATGCTGTTGAAGATGCGCGGTTGAGAATTGGCGAGACGCGAAAAAGTTCAGATTACAATCATGGATGCGACAAGTTGAGCCGTGGCAGGGGTAGGTACTTGTCATGGCGTCACAGGCGCCAGGCGCTAAAAGTACCCCGCCGCGGGGCATTTTTCAACTCGAGATGGCCGGATGATTTTTCAATTTTTTGACCTGACGACGATACGTGAAGAGAATCGCCATGTTGTACCTCGTGGGCCTTGGTCTCTCTGATGAGACAGATATTACTGTCAAGGGTCTTGAGGTTGTCAAGAAGGCCTCAAGAGTCTACCTTGAGGCGTACACTAGTATCCTACTTGTGGACCAGTCGGTCTTGGTACGCGATCAACAGTTAACCTGCACGGGTAGCGAGGGCTGACTTTAGTAGGAATCTTACTATGGACGATCGATTACGATTGCCGACCGTGAGATGGTCGAGTCAAACAGCGATGAAATTCTACGAAATGCGCAAAACGAGGACGTAGCGTTCCTCGTTGTGGGAGATCCATTTGGGTATGCTGAAGAAATCTGGCTCAATAGCTAGCTGACATTCCCCAGCGCAACAACACATACCGACCTTGTCTTGCGTGCCCGAGAACTCGAGATCCCCGTCCGAACCGTTCCTAACGCCTCCATCCTGTCCGGTATCGGCGCATGCGGACTCCAGCTCTACAACTTTGGCCAGACCGTCTCCATGGTGTTTTTTACAGACACATGGAAGCCCGCGTCGTTCTACGATCGGATAAAGGAGAATCGAGAGATTGGCCTCCACACTTTGGTCTTGGTGGACATCAAGGTCAAGGAGCAGAGCCTGGAGAATATGGCTCGAGGTCGTCTGATCTACGAGCCCCCACGATACATGACTGTGGGTCAGTGCGCCCAGCAGATGCTGGAGATTGAGGATGAGCGCAAGGAGGGCGTCTACACCAAAGACAGCTTGGCCATTGGTGCCGCCCGCGTGGGAGGCGTAACAGAGAAGTTTGTTGCTGGAACGCTGGAGGAGCTTTGCTCTACTGATGAGGAACTTGGCCCCCCTCTTCACAGTCTCGTGCTCCTGGGCCGAAGGACTCACGAACTCGAGCACGACTATGTTCGACAGTTTGCTGTTGACAAGGAAAAGTGGAGCAGCCTGTGGAAGGCAGAGTATGGCAAGCAGTAGGATTAAACGGGTGCTAACTGTCATGAATTCGTGCCGCCGTTGATAAAAAAGTCATATCGTACAAGCGAGATTTTCATTCCAACCTATTACTCTCGCGAAGCGCGCCACGATCGCACATCTCCCTCTGTGATCTCCCTCAGGCTGTTGGGCGAGGCAGGCTTGCCGGTGACGGCGCCCGTGGCGATGTCAGCAACACGGCTAAGGATGTTCTTGGCCACCGGGGAGTATGTCGACGAGACAGTCTTGACGCGAATGACACCAATGCGGGGGTCGTTCTCGGAGCCATCGTGCACACCATCACCAAGATCACCGAGCCAGGCCTTCAAGGTGGGTGTATAGTGCTTGGAGACCAAGCTGCGGTCGGTATCAACGGTGGCAGTTCCAGCGATGGAAGCCCACTCTCCAGAGGGGTTGACAAAGGAGACGTTGACGTGAGGGTCGGCGGCGAGGTCGTCAGTCTTGCCAGACTCGGTGTTGGTGTGGAAGAGTAGGTCAATGCCTCCAGTCTCCTATAAAGGGTCAGTGTGGACACGAGTAGGCATAGAGGGATTGACGAACGGTAGCGGCCAGCGCCATGCATCGAGAGACGAGGTTGCCCGAGGCAGAGCCACGGGTGGTCATCATGCCAAACTTGCACTTGTTGATGAAATCGGCCAGGTCCTCAATCTTCGTCTGGAGAGGAAGATCCTCGAGGTTGGCCTTCTTGTAGGGGTCGGCGGGAGCATCGCCTGTAGAAGTGTTGGAGAAAGACATGTTGATTATTGGTACTGTGCTGGAGTGCTGAAGTAGTTGTTGGGGTATGAGATCAGAGCTTGAATGTAGAACTCAAGGCTCCCATACAACACTTTATACTCCAGCCTGAGCTGCCTGATTACGTATCAAGCAAGCCATCGAGACACAATCGTCGGTATTTCATCATCGATGTTCAGTTGCAGTGGGGGGTTGAGGTCGTGAACGGAGGCGGGTTGAGTGGTGACGTCACGGACGAATAATTGGTTTCCCAGGGCGTTGATGTTCTGGCGATGCCGGGTAGGAGTGTAGGGTACTCCGAGAACTTGTGAGTTTGTGTAAAGCATTGAATTTCATAAAACGACAGCATATGCTAAAGTCAATCATGTTGGCTATCCCAAACAGGGTTGCATATTTTTGTGACATGACAAGGTAGACTCGAGCAATCCAGTTTGCCGAGAATAGTCGCTCAAGACAGTAGCTAGCCGTGTGATGCCAGCTTAGAGACAAGCTCATTGTTGACGACACGGGAAGCTATGTAAGTGGCCGCAAGCTCAAGACATCCTGACGACTCAACCACCCTAGACTGATGATATCGGGAATAGCGGGGACCCGCCAGAACGGGGTAGAGTGCAGCATGTCTCTTTAAATAAACGAGGGGTCATGTAGTGTCACTCCAAGAGCTGATTAGCCCTGTCAAAGGGATCGAACTGTTGCAGATTGATCGACGTTGTCTAGAAGTCATCGTGGTTCAGACAACTCGGGCGATTTCCTGACGAGTCACATGACCGTACGATGCAACTCCAACAAAGTGATAGGGAGTTTCACTTCTGGGTGATTTTACAAGGATGTTGGCTCGCCCTGAAAATAGACTATCCCTTTGTAGGAGTGACGTTTGTAGGCTTGGCAAGAAGACGGTTGACTAGTGTAAGACAAAGGAGCGATTGTATAGGGAATTCCCCTTTGTCGTGGTTCAAACGGCTTTCAACAAAGTATCGTCCTATTGAACAAGCTACCCAGTAAAATAGCACCCGTCAACGTGACGATGAAGATCGCTCCAGCTTGTCAATACAGTACAGCATCCAAACAAACCTGGACAAAGACAGCCGAAAGCTTTCTCCCCTAGTGCTTTGCTACACTGTTATTCCCGTCAACAAGTTGATATCATAGGTGGGCAATCTCGATCGGATATGCCTCGCCCTGACGACACGACAAGAGTTGCAGAGGCAGAGGCAGGTGCAAAGGATAACCGTCGCTTCCCGCACAGCACACGCACACTCCGCTCTTGCCCTTTCCCTCATTTTTCCTTTTTGTCTCCCACAGTCTCCCCTTCCTTCCAGTTCCGCTGAGCTCATCACGTCACACGAGAATAACAAGAGGGCAGCAGACTTTTGGCAAGCTCCACAGTGAGCAGCACCTCAGGACCAAGTTTCCCCTTCCATACAAACCTGAACCTGAACCCGTGCGACATCCAATCCATCCATCTCTCATCTTCCCCTGGCCCTGTCCTCCACTTTCAACTTGACCTCGTGGAGTCTTTGCCAATTGTCGATTGCCAACAACCTACTGCGACCCCCCAGTCGCATTCGCGGGCCTCTCCCATCGATTTGTGGTCTTTGCGGTTGCTTCTGCTGCTGCCGCTGCCCGTCGCCTACACTCGCCAAATCGGGGTTTGTAACTCACGGCAATCCCGGCTTGTCATCGTGCCTTCCTTCTTTTCTGCGTTCGCACTGTCACTGTCACTCACTGCCACTCACTGCCTGCCACTGCCGCCGCCCCAAGACAATCTGAGCACTTTATACCACATCACAGTACCCGCGAGACTGCAAACTTCGATTCACTGTCGGCGCAACAGGAGCGCGGCCTATTTGTACTCTCTGCGCGCCTCATCCGATGTAAATTCTTGCTCCTTTCATTTACCTCTTCTCTTCTCCATAATCTCGAGGCCGCCTCCATCGCCAACCTCACCACCTCTTATCATCACCCCTCTTGTGCCTCTGTGGTCCCGGTTTCCCGATCAAAGTGACGCATCGCACCGTTTTCTTTTATTCTGACGTCGCGGGCATCGTGACTTGTTTTTTCCTCGTCTACTGTTGAGCTGTGTCCAAAGCCGATCTCCGGGCATCTTCTGCGAGACTCAACCTTGATCGCCTGTTTCAGTTCGAGCACAAACATGTCGGGCGCTTCACCGGTGAGTAACCTTTCTCCGTCGCATCTCAGCGGCTGACATTTCCAGACTGTCTTTCCCTGGGAGTGCAGGGACCGGGAGGACCAGGCCAAGGCGGTCTTTCAGCATCCTCTTCGACGTGCCAATCAGTCTCTTGCCGAGGAGAACATGCGACTCAAGCGCATCCTCCGAGAGAATGGTATTTCCTGGTCTCCCATCGCCTTGAGCCACATGCAGCAGCTCAACCCGCTGAAGCGCAAGACCCGATCCTCCATGACTGCTCAGGAGCTTGGTCGTCCTTATCTGCCCATGGAAGTCCTTCTACGCATCCTCAAGTTCGCTATGCAGTCACCTCACCCTATTATTGACCCACTGTCCCCTCTCACACCCGAGAATCTGTCCAACAAGGAGAAGGCTCATGGAAACCATATCGCCATCCATTTCCTCTCGACCTGCAAGGCCCTTCACGTTGAGGGCACTCGTTATCTCTGGGAGTCGAACCAGTTCACTTTTACCACCCCTCAGGCCGTCCGCACTTTTGCCGATCTACCCTCCAAGTTCCGTCAGGGCATCACTCACGTCAACTTCCGCATCATTGCCAAGTACTACGACGATCAGCGTGGTCGCCGTCACAAGCTCGACCGTTGCTATCACTCGGATCTGAAAAAGGACCAGCTTTTGAAGGTTCAGCTGCGTCCCACCGAGTCTCCTCTCATCCGCGGCGGGTTCCGGTGCTACACCTGGAACCAGATTGTCGACTTTCTCGAGGGGCTTCGTGCTCCCTTCGATCCGAGTTACCGGACCAAAAAGCAGTCGCAGCCGCGACCTAGACTGCTGCCATCTCTCACGTCTCTGCGAGTCGACCTGGTCAACTTTTCCGACACCCTTCTCCCGTTCTCCGGATCCGAGCTGCACGACATTTGCTCTCATGAGCTCGGCTGCACTCTGAATGAACTCCAGCTCACGGGAATGCCTTTTGATGATGCCGGGATGAAGGCTTCAGCTGAGATGAGCGGCATGCTCAAGGATGAAGGCCTCTATCTCGACGGACCAGCAGCATACATTGCCCATTCTCGCTACCTGGAGCCTCTTTCGGGAAAGAGATGGTGTGCCAGGGTCATCCGTGCTTGGAAGGCCAAGGAAAACACTGATGACGATAGCGACGACGACTCCGACACTATTCATGGCCACTCTCACGGCCACGCAAGACTCGGAGCCCTTCCACCCGCTCCCACGGAAGAGGGACACCCACCTTCCAACCGCGACGAGGACACCGTCATCTGGAAGCGAGTCCCTACCTCCCGTGATATCGAGAGTCGAGAGTGGATTCAGTTTTCTCGATTTAGCGGATACGAGATCAGTGATCTCGATTGGGACAGTGATGAGGAAGGCATCTGCCCCTGCTGTGGAGAATCTCACCCAGGCTCGTCCTTCCTGGACTTTCTACTAGATGAAGACAATGCTGACTGAGAATCAGCCTGATGATTTCACCGGACACCTGGCGTTGAGAGATGGGATGATGGAATGTTTGATGATTCATGTATTTTTTCCGTCAATATGCCTAGATACCCCTGCTAGCTATGAGATTGCTGCTGATTGATTTGAGGACATGGAACAAGGAGTCAGGCAAACCGGAACGGAAAATGGACTGGTGAAGGGACTAGGCAAGATATTTTAGACAGGCCGGCGAGCCACGAACAGCGACTATTGAAATGAAATGTTGCGATGTATGCCATTTATTGATGTCTTTTAAACGCCGTTGAGTAATTATGTATATGTATGTCTATTACAAGCACGCGCGGGTAATGCAGGAAATGATGCTATCAAATTCCAGAATCATCTTGCTCCATCTCGGAATGATGAGTAAACTCCTTCCATGCTTTGCAGCCTTGGTTAATATCCTTGGCTTGTTGCTCGGATATGAGGGCTGGGATCTCGTCCTCGCGTACTACAAACTGCAAGGAGAAGCCTTCCGCAGCATGCCATCCAATATGGCAATGCATCAACCAGACACCAGGATTATCAGTCAAGAAGGCAAGCACGAGATGCCCCGAAGCCGGGAGAAGTGCGGTATCGCGGCGTGGTGGGTTTTTGGTGTTGAGGGTGACATTGGAGCCGTAAGGTCCAGGACCTTGAGCGAGAATCTGAAAGTCGTAACCGTGAAGATGGATAGGATGGGAGATGTCGAGGTTGGTCTCGATAGCGAGGTATACCCAGGAATTGGGTTTGGGGATACGGATAACAGCGTTGGAGGGGGTGAAGGATGTATTTGTGCGGAGTTTGAGGAGTGATGGGTTATCCCATTCAGCGACCATTGTAGTGCTGTTGAGGGTCCATTTGATGATACCATCTTCATTCCATGTACGGTTGGCGTTTCGCTCGAATTGGTCATCGGGAGGACCGACGTTTCGCGGGACAACGGGGACGAGGCTCTCGTAGGGTTCGTCGATGCATTTGTCCTCGAACTTGGTGCCCTTGGTAGTGGGTGTAGAGTTGCTTGAGCCGTAGTAGACAATACCCCGAACGTTGTCTGGGTTGGCGATTTTGCTGCAGTCTTGCTGGGGGGTGGCGCGAAGCCAGAAGGAGGAGGCTTCTGAGGCTTGGTCGGCAGTGACGAGGACATCCATGCGTTCACCGATAGCTAGACTAACGTGATCGGTTTCGTATGGTTTGATGGAGACAAAGTCGACCGCAATAACCTTGAGAGTATGGTGATCGATGGAGAACTTGTATAGGGTGTCGATGCCGACGTTTATGAGACGAAGGCGATATGTCTTGCCCTTTTCAAAGTTGATGGAGAACCGTTGCCCAGTCTGATTCTTTTGATCATCTCTCCCGTGTACGTTGGTGCCATTGATCAAGACATTGTCCATCAAGGCTGGGCCTTTGCGGGCAACTTCGGGGAGTAACTGGTGAACAGTCCGATGAGACCAGTCACTGATCATAATGGTCCCCATGTCCTCATCATAGTTTGCACTCGCGGGACCGCGGATAATCAAGCCGCCAAAGACGCCATCGTACGTCTGGAGGCCAAAGTGCGAGTGATACCATGATGTACCGTACTGTGTGGCACGCCACTTGTATGTGATGGACGAGCCGGGGGCAACAGGGCACTGAGTGATGGCCACGACTCCATCTTGGGGGTTGGTGTAGTTTTGGTGAGTACCGTGGAAGTGAAAGGAAGAGCCATTGGTGGAGCTCTCAAGGTTGCTCTTTAGGTGAACAATCACTTCATCACCCCAGTCGGCGAATAGTGTCGGTCCTGGTATGGTCCCATTGATAGCCTGGGCTGGCCTCTCTATTCCATCAAGAGCAACGAGAACCTCGCTGATCTCGAGCCAGTACTCTCTCGTTATCCCAGTTTCCGGCGTGACTGTGTAGTAGTCGCTGTTGATATCGAAATCGCACCACTGGTCTCGAGTAGAGGGAGTATTGCCGGAACAGGGTTCCCTTCGATGGATCCGAGTGTGATGTATTTCGGGCAAGGCGTTCATAGGGGTAGCGAGGACGAGAGGCAGGAGCGAATATAAAGTCTTGTACATAATGAAGGGCGTATTATGGTGTTGAATGATCAACTTGCACAGAAACTTGTCTGGCAGCAGATTTCAGTCTTTTAAACCATCCTGGATAGCGGAACGTCCGCTCAACGGAAGACAGGTCGTTCGACAAACATACGTGATGCCGGTCTCCGCGAGATGTTGAAAGCCACATTAAAGAATTGATCTAGAATCGTTCTAGAAGCCGCGGGAGAAGTTCTGTTGGGACGCCATGGCAACTTGCGACAGTTCATCGGACGGGCCGATCTGGGTCAACGATGACGCAGATGGTTGAAAGGGAACGTATTGTGAGTTGGACTCGGAATTCCCACAGACTGATGAGTAAGAATAGGCTCGATAGGATACCACTCAGAAACGCTGAAACCGAGGCGGTACGATTCGGGCGTTAACGGAGCGAGTTCAACGGATGAAGCCATCTTGGCGTCGATGGCATCGGTCGGACCGTCCGAACGAGGACTCGAGTCCCGGGCGTCAATACACTGTGTTGGCCTCACTTGAGCTGCCATGAGTACAAGTATCCAGCACTTGTTCTCTTCGAGTTCTGAAATCGCCTTGATTCGAAGTTTGTGTTGTCAAGAAGCTTTGGTTGACACTGGACAGCTCCCAGTCACAAGGAGGGAATATGCATCAACGGCAGCGACATCAGCGATAGAAAAAGAAAACAGCCTTGCTAGTTTATTGAAAAAACACACTTTCACGGGAGTAATCTCAGAGTTGACGAGATAAAAGAAGTGTTGGTGTTGTGTAACAGTGTAAGTGAAGCTGGGTTCATGGATGGAGTAGCATCTCCCCGCCAACGTCACCTGACGTCGCGACTTGGGCGCATTGCTCCTTGCCGGCGCGCGCTTAGAATCGTGCCTCCCGTCTACAGCACCGGCCATCACGATCAAGACCTCACTCCTTCAACCTCTGCCTCGAGTTTTTCGAATCATCGCCTCGACTAGGCCTTCGTTTTGTGGCCTTTCCCTCTTTTCGTTTATATCGTCGAGTGCACGTCCATCTTTTTCGCATCCACTTTCAGGAGTTGCTCTTCATGTCCCGCCAACAATAGACCTTCTATGCCACCATCGACGCGAACGAATTTCTCCATCGCATCAAGGCCTCAGGGCCACAAGGCAACAGGAAGCGCGCCGCCATCCCTTCGACCGTTGCCGAATACTTCTACTGCGATACCCACACGCACGATGGCACCAAGTCTCAAAGACAAAGGCGGCCGGCTCCTAGCCTTTGCCAACGCTGGCCCGAAACCGATCCGATCTCAGTCTCAGCCCGAAAACGCGCCCCAAAATATCGAGCAACCCCAGAGTATTGCTCCGGTTCCGGTACGACGGGCTTTTGGCGATCCTCGGGAAGTGCCTGGGCTCTCCGGGAGGCACACTGCGCCTCCACGCGAAAACCATCCTCTCACCATACAGCCGCCCCGTTCACCTCCGCTCTCAGTAGCTTCTTCTAATGGACGAATGCGAGGAAGTTTCAGCGATCGTCGCCCAGATATCTTTTCTGGGTCTCAGCTAGGAGACAACTTTATGGAGTCGGGCATCACAACACCACAGAATGAGCCAGCCGAACCCGTTAAGCTTGGGCCAGATTTGACTCGGGATCTTAAGAAGATCAACCAGCCACGTCCGCCTCCTGACAATCGACTTCAACGGCTGTCGCAGATTACCGGGGGGTTCAATTTTGGGAGCGGGGGCAACATGGAAATGAAACTCCCACAACGACAAACTGTCAACCCCATCGGTGACGGTTTCCAGGATACGGTCATCACTGCTCGTGGGAAACCAAATGGTCGTCAAGAGGAGAGAGTTCGTCCAGAGTCTCCTGCCAGACCTGATGCTAGGCTGCCTATGCGTGAAATAAGGATTCGAAAGTCTCATACAGGCAGATCAGAGGCATACGATATTGGTGACCGTGTGAGAAGCCCATCACCTACGGTTCGTGGAGTACAGTGGCCAACACATCATCGACAAGACGAAACACGCCGAGCCGTCGATAACGATGTCGAGTACCTTTCTCAAGACGAACACGCGACGCCCAGGCCTAAGAAGTCCAAGCCAGCGCCAAGGGTTCTTTTGGAGAGCTCAATGCCAGCTGTTGCTATTCCTACGAATCGGGACAAGAAGCGTCAACGACCAAGTCCCGAGTATGATGATGTTGCTCTCAGATCCATGTCATTCGCCGCACTACAGCAGCAGCCCTTTGATTTCGATCCATCCAAGGAGGAACAGAAGGGTATTAGTGTCAATGCCGACAACCTAGCAGCCAAGCTGGACCAATTTCGCCATCTTGGCGATAGGGAACAGCGCGACCTGTTTTCCAACATGTCTATCGAAGATTGGGAATCGTCAGGAGATTGGTTTGTCAGCGAGTTTACCGGCTTCATGCAGCGTTTGACAGATGCGAGAAGACACAAACGCAGAATCATTTGTGAATTTGAAAAGGAAGCCGCCGATCGCGAGGAAGCTGTACGTCTGAGAACGGAAGCCATTGACCGAAAGCTGTGTAAGATGAAGCAGGACGGTCAGCGAGTGGTGGAGGATAGGGGTGCGTAGGCTGCGTAGGCTGTGTTCAGGCTGGCGTTCAAGGTTGATGGATGAGTTTTTACGACTGACATGACTGCATGCTGGGAGTTGTGGTTGATTTGACATCGAGCGTGGGATTTAATCGGCGTTAAGGACACCTAGAGCAGATGAGCTCACTTACAGATACGGTCTTTTAGACAGCTACGACGGTCACATTGCTGCGGATTGTTGCTGGAAAAGTTCAGTGCCATGGATGGATGGATGGGTTAATTAGTGTCTGGTCGTTTGGCATCAATTAGCCCCTTATAGTCGGCGAACATGTTTTACTTTTCTGTCGCGGCCCACCACCATTCTCAACTGACGGCCTGGTCGATTGGGAAAGACGCCTTTTCTCATGCTATCAGTGTAGAGCTCGTAGGCAGGGTAGTAGCCGTCGACAAACTTGACAACCTCTTGTGAAGTCATGCCCGCTTCGGGGTCGTCGCGCTCTTCTCGCAGGTGGTCCTCCTGCTCAAGCCTCCAACCGTAGACGTAGCCTAGGTCCTCTGCGTCAATCTGAATGAAGGCATCAAATAGATCCGTGAGACTGTTGTACTCGGCCAGCTTTTCGTTGACAAAGAGGAGGTCTTCCAGTTTATGCTGCTTGAGAGTGCGGTTGGTGGTGTTTAATCTTGCCTCGACTCCCTCGCGAGTGAGAGGACGGAAGCCAACACACCAGCCTTCAAGGATGATTGCCTGAACCTTGGGTTGACCTGGTTGATTGACGGGGGTCCATTCTGACTCTGGAAGGCGGTCACCTTTGCCACCAGAGATGGCCTTGTCGTACTTGGGCAACTTGGCAGGTTCTCCCTTGAGAAGAGCATCAAAGAAGGCTTTTGCAAGAGGCAAATCATGGGTTCCTAGGATTGTCAGTGCTGTTCACAGAAACATGTAAGGGTACATACCGGGTTCCCCCCGATGTTGCACGAGAGCATTGTCAGGGTGAGACTCGGCTAGGGCAACCTGGTCTGCGCGGGTGAGGTAAAACTCGTCTATGCTGCAAACAAGAGTCGGGACATTTTCCTCCTCGAGGGCCAGACACAGCGCCTTGACGAGAGTCGACTTGCCAGCGCCCTGGATGCCATTGAGGCCTATGACGAAGGGACGGTCAGGCGCCTCGTCACGATGTTGCCTGAGCTGGGAGAGGATGAAGGGGAGGCAGATGTGAGTCTTGTCGTCGACAAAGTGGGGAGGCATGCTGGGCGAGGCTGAAGGAAACATGTACCGCGGGATCGGGGATTTGGAGGCTTGACCAGAGCGAGGCTTTCTTCGGGCGTTTCAGCCGAAACTCACGAGGCGATATGGATGCCGGGCGGCGCATTCAGGCTGTGGCCCGATGTGATTTTGCGGGGGGTAAATTGTGGGGTACGTCCGTAGCCGGCCGGGAAGAGAGTCGGCAGAGGGAAGTGCAGTTTGCGTTTATGCTTGTGCATTAAATGGAATTACGGATATGATTAGTATCAGTATTAGACTCGAGTAAATACAGTAGAATCAGGCATACAGGATTGATTGTCGATTCATCATCTCATTTACGAGCAAAGGTTGCATTGCATCCGCCTCTTCCATCACCCTCTACATTCCTAATGACTCGTGATCTACCCTAAACGCATCGCAAATCTGAAATCAAACGTATTCAACTCTTCATCTGCATGTGACGTGAGATTTGCACATGACCTCATCTCATCAACTTTTTACTCTCGTTGCATGTGAAGCTCCCCCGAGTCCAAACGCGGCCTAGCGTATCCCCGCAAGTGACCCCCTCGGTACCCCATAGAAGCCGAGGCTTCCCCTTCACGAGCACCCCAGCTGGTCGCTTGGAGAGTTGCCGGGCTCAGCTTGTTAAGTTAAGAACTGCGCGCCCCGACCTTGGGACATTCTGTTTTTTTGTCTTTTAACCATCCCTACCTTGTCTTGAGCGTGTCCTTTTCTCCTCTATACCCCCCCCAACACACACATAACACATCATGGCGGATCAACTGAGATACGACGGCCAGGTTGTAGTCGTTACAGGCGCTGGCGGTGGTCTTGGTAAGGCCTATGCCACCTTTTTCGGATCCCGCGGTGCCAGCGTTGTCGTCAACGATCTTGGCGTCTCGGCCAAGGGAGAGGGAACCTCTGCAAAGGTGAGATGAGTTTGACACGATCGCATTGCCATTGCTAACGAGAAATAGGCTGCCGATGTTGTTGTCAACGAGATCAAGGCCGCGGGCGGAAAGGCCGTCGCCAACTACGACTCGGTCGAGAATGGCGAGCGCATCATCGAGACTGCCATCAGCGCTTTCGGTCGAATCGATATCCTCATCAACAATGCCGGTATCCTACGAGATATCAGCTTCAAGAACATCAAGGATGAGGACTGGGACCTGATCATGAAGGTCCACGTCAAGGGTTCCTACAAGTGCGCCCGCGCCGCCTGGCCTCATTTCCGCAAGCAAAAGTACGGCCGTGTCATCAACACAGCCTCTGCTGCTGGTCTGTTTGGCAACTTTGGCCAGACAAACTACTCTGCTGCCAAGCTTGCCATGGTTGGCTTCACCGAGACTTTGGCCAAGGAGGGTGCCAAGTATAACATTCTATGCAACGTCATTGCGCCCGTTGGTAAGTAGCGTCGCGTCGCATTCAAGACATGCGCTGACCCAAGTAGCTGCCAGCCGAATGACCGAGACCATCATGCCTCCTGATGTTCTCGCCAGCCTGAAGCCCGAGTGGGTCGTGCCTCTGGTTGCTGTTCTGGTTCACAAGAACAACACCCAGGAGACTGGCGGTATCTTTGAGATTGGCGGTGGACACGCTGCCAAGCTTCGATGGGAGCGATCCAGCGGACTTCTCCTCAAGGCTGATGCATCTTATACACCTGGAGCCATCATCAAGAACTGGAACAAGGTTGTTGACTATTCCAACCCCCAGTATCCTACCGGTCCCAACGATTTCCTCACACTGCTTGAGGATTCCATGAAGATGGGTCCTACTGAGCAGGGTGAGACCCTCGACTTTACTGGCCGAGTCGCTCTTGTGACTGGTGGTGGTGCTGGTATTGGACGAGCTTATGCCCTGGCCTTTGCCAAGTATGGTGCCTCTGTCGTGGTCAACGATCTTGTCAACCCTGATACTGTGGTTGAGGAGATTAAGAAGCTCGGCGGTAAGGCTGTTGGTGTCAAGGCCTCGGCTGAGGATGGTGAGGCTGTCGTCAAGGGTGCCATTGATGCCTTTGGTCGTGTTGATATTGTTGTCAACAACGCTGGTATTCTCCGAGACAAGGCCTTTTCCAACATGAACGACGATCTCTGGGATCCCGTGTTGAACGTTCACCTTCGTGGTACTTACAAGGTCACCAAGGCTGCTTGGCCTTATTTCCTCAAGCAGAAGTATGGCCGCGTGCTGAACACTACTTCGACCAGTGGTATCTATGGCAACTTTGGTCAGGCCAACTATGCTGCGGCGGTAAGTTATTTGAACTCGCCTGAACTCTGAACTTGCCTAATGATGATAGAAATGCGGCATTCTCGGTTTCTCCCGAGCCCTCGCTCTTGAGGGTTTCAAGTATGGCATCTATGTCAACACTATTGCCCCCAACGCCGGTACTGCCATGACTGCTACCATTATGCCCGAGGAGATGGTCCAGGCCTTTAAGCCCGACTACATTGCTCCTCTTGTTCTTGCCCTGTGCAGCGACAAGTGTCCCGATCCTACTGGTGGTCTCTACGAGGTCGGCAGCGGTTGGTGTGGTCAGACTCGATGGCAGCGAACTGGTGGCTACGGCTTCCCCGTTGACGTTGCTCTTGTGCCCGAGGAGGTCGCCAAGCACTGGAAGGAGATTGTCACCTTTGACGGTCGAGCAGACCACCCCTCCAAGAGCTCCGACTCGATTGGCAAGATCATGGCCAACCTTGAGAACCGGAGCAAGGGTAAGGAGGGTGAGAGCGAGCACCTCAAGATTATCAACGAGACCCTCAAGAAGGAGGGTAACCCTACCGAGTACAAGTATGAGGAGCGAGATGTCATTCTCTACAACCTCGGTGTTGGTGCTAAGCGCACCGACTTGAAATATGTCTTGTAAGTTATGATTTGGGGTGTGAGAAGGGTGTGAGAATTATGCTAACGATAAACAGTGAGGGCGACGAGAACTTCCAAGTCATTCCTACCTTTGGTGTCATTCCTCCTTTCAACGCTGAGATGCCTTTTGACTTTGACACCATTGTTCCCAACTTTTCTCCCATGATGCTTCTCCACGGTGAGCAGTATCTCGAGGTCCGCAAGTACCCCATTCCCACAAACGCCCGCCTTGTCACCCGAGGTCGTCTTCTCGAGGTTATCGACAAGGGCAGCGCCGCCATTGCCAGGACATCTACTACCACTGTTGATGCTACCACTGGTGAGGATATCTTTTACAACGAGAGCAACATTTTCCTCCGTGGCTGTGGTGGCTTTGGTGGTCCCAAGCGTGGCAAGGACCGTGGTGCTTCTACTGCTGCCAACAAGCCTCCTGCTCGGGCACCTGATGTTGTTGTCGAGGAGGCTACCAGCGATGACCAAGCCGCCATTTACCGTCTTAGCGGCGATTACAAGTAAGTTTATCCTTCTGTTACTGTTACTGTGACCATAACTAACAACTTAGCCCTCTTCACATCGACCCTGCCTTTGCCAAGGTTGGTGGTTTCAAGGCTCCCATCCTCCACGGCCTCTGCTTCTTTGGCATTGCCGGAAAGGCTGTGTACGAGCGTTTTGGTGAATTCAAGAACATCAAGGTCCGATTCGCCGGTAGTGTCATTCCCGGCCAGACTCTGGTGACTGAGATGTGGCGCGATGGTAACAAGGTTACCTTCCAGACCAAGGTCAAGGAGACGGGTAAGCTCGCCATCGCAGGTGCCGCGGCAGAGCTGGTGGAGGGGCCAAAGAGCAAGATCTAATGGAGGAGAACTGTACTATAACGTCTGTATTGTAGTCATTTATGATGTCCTGTTTCCCAATCCGTTTCCCAATAAAGTACAACGCCTGCCAGTTCTTCCATATATGTATGCAAATTCCCTAACCGTCACCGCGAGGCTCCTTCTTTTACGCCGTTATAACTAAACTACCTAAACAAAGATTGTTTCCACAATGAGATCGAATACTTCTGGGAGAGTTGGGATTCTTCCGCTGAATAAAACACGCTCGACGCTGCCGTCTGGTTTTGACGCTGCGACGCCTGTTTCGAGGAATGCTCGCTCTGTTCCTGACAGATCACGATTTTCCATGTCCTTCCACTTTCGCTCTGCTTCTTCTCGGGCGGCTTGGAGTACTTGTTCTGTGTCTTCTGACTCCCATAGGTTGCAGCGGTCGCATTCTCTGCATGGTGTGGGATCACCGTCTGGTCGGAAGTGGTCACAAAAGTGACGATATCCTTCTTCGCTGAGGTCAGCGCGACACACGTAGCACATTTTGTAGCCACATGGACATGTAAGCTTGTTACAGCCTGCATTCTTTACGAATGACGTGTTGCATCGAGGACAGACTCGCTTGATGGCCATGCTCATTGCTTGTTCGACCTGCGTGCGAAGAGCCACCAGTGATGATTCGTTGCACACGTGGATATCGCGCCACGCTTTTTGACATGAGAGGCATGAGGTGCGTCCGCAGTCGGGGCTTTGACAGGTGAATTTGAGGCCTCGACGACGTCGGCGGTGACGGTTGACCGACTTTGTCCATTCGACTGAGACGTAGTCACCAAAGGACTGTGTGCTGAGGACGAGGCAGATGATTGACGAGAGGACCACAACGGGGAAGAGAAACGGAATGGTGCCGATACAAAGGGCAAGGAAGAAGAGATTGTAGATGCTGCCTGATTTTATGCGAAGGGCGGAATCGGCGGCTGGAGTGTAGATGTCGTCTATCTCGGCGTAATCGCAGAAAGGACAACGAACAAGAGGGAGGTTTGAAGCCAAGAGACTGTGCTCTGCAAGTCGACGATCAAGTCTATGCAGAATATCGGCACCCATCTTTTCCTCTTCCATAGCTCGGCGGATATGATCCGGTGGGATATGACCTGGGCATCCGTCGCCGTCTGAAGATAGACACTTGAGAGTTCCGGTTTCTGGGTTTATGCTGCTGTTCCAGCCTTGACCGAAAACTGCCTCTTTGATAGAGTGCTGCACACATCGGAAACACACCATGTGGCCTTCCCGGTTGCAGTGCGTAAACTCTTCAAACGCAGCAGAGATGTAGCAGCACACACACTCGTGCGTCGCTTCTGCTTCTTCCGCCTCTTCGTTGTTGAGTATCATGGCCAGTCCTCTGTCTCTGCCTTCCCTATCCCTCTTGTCCTTTTCCTTGAGCGGCGCAACCAACGTATCGTATAACTCTCGGTCCAGCTCGGCGCTGCCTGTCGCTCGAATCGTGGGGATTATTGAACCTTGACCGGTCGACCGCCATGATACCAACGGGTGGTTCTCGGATTCGCCCGTCGCGATGGGCTTTCGTCGGAAAAAGAGGGCAGATATCGTGAACCGCCATGACTTGGAAGACAAAGTAACAAGAGTCTGCCGAGCTTCAAGATACGAATAGTTGGACTCTGCAAGAACAGCGTTTATCGTCGACCGCGACAAACCCTTGAACTCGTGCCATGCCAACTTCTGCACCGCCTTTTTGTACTCCTTGCTCTTGAACACCTCTGCCTTGGGCACCTGCCCCGGCCTCACCTCATCAACAACCCTCCACCGCCCCTTGACCCAAGCGACCCTATTCTTGAGCAACGCGTCCGCCACGAGGGCAAGCCGCGACTCGCCGTCGAAACTCCGCAGCAGCTCCCGAAACACCTCAACCTGCACGTCGGGAAACGCCGCGGCCAGCGCCTCGAGGCTGGCGTTGAGCTCGCGGAGGTCGGGCCGCTCGGGCGGGGCGGTCGCGAGCTGGGCCTCGTCGTAGATATACTCGGGGTCCGGCTCGCCCGCCCGGGACCGCGTCGAGGGCGTCCTATCGCTGGAGGAGAGTAGCCCGGGGAAGACCATCGTGGATGCTCATACTGCACTCGGGGTGCGGTGAGTTGAGAGAAAGTTGTTTGGGGGAGGATTAGGTAAGGGTGAGGCGTCTGCCTTGAGCCTCGCAGGGCTGAGGCGCAGGTGACTCTGAAGCGGAAGGTATGAATTTCCTAATCGGGATATCGGAGCAATATCACCATTCTTGTAAGTCGCACTCTGCTTGAATGGCAATTTTGATTGATATTGAATTATTTAATGCATGTGGCTTGCCGAGTGATCTCACAATACTTGGAAACACGTGGTGCGAGGTCGAGTCTGGCTGATGGGGGCGGGCGGTGGGCGGACAGATGGTAAAAACGCCGGCATCCAACCGTGAGGTCCACGTATCGGCCAAGGGCATATTGGAAGATGTAATTTAATGAATTTATGCACCGGAACACGCTGAAATGCAGAGAATAAAAAAAAATACAGCATGCAGAGGGGCAGGAAACGCGGAGTGGCGGGTCGAAGCCCAAACTTCCTCAACACCACGAAATCATCACCACAACCTCAAGAATAGCAAAAAAAGAAGGGCCTGGCCGGGGTTTGAACCCGGGACCTGTCATAATCACTCTTAGAGTGCAGGGAATGCTTCCCGAAACAACAATCACTATATATCTGTTAATTGCGAACCTTGGTTGACATGTGGTGTGAGACACTTACTACCACTAGACCACCAGGCCGGTTGTTGTTGAGGTGGAGTTCCTAACTGCAGATTATATCAGTACCCTCGTAGGCCAGAGAGTAGACATAATACCACGCGCTCCTTGAGCTGGTGCCTGAGCCGAGAGAGTCTGATCCTTTCTGTCCAAAGTCACTCCACCACACCAACCTTGACTGTGACTAGGTTCCATATTAGTCAGACCAGATGACTAATCATCTGGACATTCCGCCTAGCCTCTGGCTGCCTGGGCTCGCGATTTCTCTTTTCCATTTTTGGCATCTGTGACTACAGTCTACACCAGCACATGCTGATTTGTAGCCTCCATGGCTTGATACACCACATTTTAAAAAAAGAGACATTTTGGTTTATCAGCCAATAGTCAATTCATCACTTTCATTGGCAGGCGAAACAATCTGTTGGCCCATCTCACGCTTCCCGCCTGCACTTGTTACCTCCACTGAACTTGATATTGAACCCACCTGCGTGCTATATTGGAATCCTCCTACTTAAAACAACTTTGCGTGATACCTAGAGAGACAGGCATCATTGACGGCATACAATCAGGAAGGCTGCTCTGGTCGTTCTAATTCTTCAACCGGCCGTATAATGCATTTTTGCTCTGCTACTTACGAATGTTGCCCTTTACCAACCGGAACACAACTGCCGAAAGTGAAATCGATGCCTTGAATTGATTGCCCAATTTCCATTTTGCGTTAATGTTGCCTGTGTTTGGTTCTTCTGTTCGTGAGGCGTCCAGAGTGTGCTGAAAGATAGCACTCGAAGACCTCAATTTTGACGGCAGTTCAAGTTTCATATCACCACCATCCCTGACGGCTCTTGGAACCATGTCAGTACCCCAGGCTATAAGTAATGGCAAACATAGCGTAGGCTAGAAAATGTTTACTAACAAGAAGACCCACGACTATGAAGAGAACAAAGAAGTATAACTGCTCAATCATCGCAGCAATGCCTGTTTGCATTAAATTGTTTGGGAAGGCGCGTTGCGTGTGGGCAGGAGTTTGAAGATTATCCTCGATCTGAAGAGCTTCCACTTCCACAATCACTTGATCGCATCCTCCTCCTTGCACCTTCAGGTCACCACTACAAGCGTCAAACTCATCACAACCACCAACACAAACATGATTAACACCCCATCAGCACCTGCTCCCATAGCAGGGCTGGTCATGACCGATAGATGAGATACCTTTCCGAATTATTGGCCGCTGGCGGGCACCCAGGAAGTGTGATTACACGCCTGCCTATCTATGGTGCCTCGCCGGCGGCCAACTTCACATTCGGGATTATCATATCTCTCGGTGCGTTCTGTTCCCATTTTATCGGCCACCGCCGCCCAAGTCCGCATAATTTGTGTCATTTCGTCTACATCGAGATGCCTGTCACTTCTTCGAGTCGGCGCTCCCCCCCTTCTTCTTCCCCAATCATCATCGCCACCACGCTCGCAAGTGATGCCCCCTCTGCCTCGACGAACAGCACCCAGTCTGGGCCTCATTCATTGGGGGGAATTGTGTTCTCCATCCTATTTCTTCTTTGACTTTCCTCGCTTCTTGCGCCCCTTCGCTCCTCATGCTCGCAAAGGCCAGCACACTCTACTCACCCCTACCTGATGACCGTCTAGCCGCTGGATCACTGCTAACTCATGGTTGACTAGTGATTCGAGACTGTCCAAAATTACCATCATCGGCAGGACCATTAGCAACATCAACGTGGGTGGCCGTGGTGGCCATGGAGGCGGTCGTGGGCGGCATGGCTGCCCCATGGTGAGTTCTATTTTGATATAGCCGTCTGATAGTTGTCGTGGCTAATCATTTATATGGAGCAATGAACAGGGGATGCGACTGCGCCGCCGCGCCAGCTACCTCCTCCCACAGGCCGCCGGAGGAGGCGGTCAGAACACTGTCCTTCCCACCGGAACACGCAGAACCCAGATCCTCCCGCCGGAATGCACAGGACCCAGATCCTCCCGTCGACATACAGGGTCAATACGAAGACCATCAATCCTCCCGCCCGAGCACACAGACTACACATCCTCCCACCAGTACAATGCAGACATGGGGCGGTTGGCTGGCTTAGGGTATCAATTAAATACGAACTGGAAGTAGAGTCTCCCATTGCAACTCAGTTTCATAACTCTATGATAGTTCGCAATTCCCAATGTGACTGATGTTAAGACGACAACACCTACTACGCACAGGAACCTGCCGACGTTATTGTCAACAGTGAAATGGTCCGATCCAGCCATCATCTCTGTCTGTAAATATACCGTGCCCCTATCTTTCGCTGACAGTAAATATATATCATATGCTGCTCCTCCATCCATGAACGCTGGAGTTGATGTGAGAGCACTGGTCGATAATGCTATGTGAGTGGCTCAGTCGTAGTTAAAGGCCGGAAGTAAAACCTGCGAGGTGGCCTTTGTAGGTCGAGAAACTGGTGCACCAAGGACGCTGGTAGTCTATGGGCTTGCTAGTCCAGGGACTTTGCTCAAATGCCAACATGACTTACTTGCCGTAAGATGTAATTGAGTATGGGGCTTTTCTAGACGCCAACTCACAATCGCGGTGTATTATTAACCCTGGATAAAGATTGGTCGTCGCTATGCTAAGGGAAATTCCACCGATACCTCGTGCCTCACCAAGAGGGGTTTGGATGATCCATAGCTGAGCCACGGAACATACTCTTAGTGATCTATGTCGGGGTGTCCCATTACGCTCAAAGGTCTGAATGGTTTCACCAATGTCGGAACCTCGATCTTGTCGGGGGGCAACTCATTGCCTTCTCGTAGCAGACACTGAGACAGATGAGAGGTTCTCTTGAGCTGAGAAAGGAGGCTTCGTGGCCGGATTCGTCAGGGGCAGAGTCCTTCTCATCATCCTCGTCATCCTATCTCATTGGCTACTCTACTCTCAAGGAGGGCCTTCTCGGTCGGTTGCGGAAAGTCTCCTCCATGCTCGATGTTGGTCATGGCTGACGAAAGCCCACATGGTTGCTCCTAGGATGTTGGAGCCGAGTGTCGAAGTCTGGGCCTTGGTCTTGGTCTTCTTGGTTGGGGGCTACTTTTGGCCTTCAGGGCCGCTCTTGGGAAGATCGGGAAAGTAGCGCTCTATGATACTTAAACAGTTGGGCTCAGTTTGAGGGTCTTCCGAAAGAAAGGAATCGAGGACAGCGCCAAGGAACGGTTTTTGGTCAAACGAGATCTTTGATGAGGGGAGGAAGTCTAGAAATTCTAGTGAGAGGATGAATTTCTCAGATATTCATCTAAGGCCAAATCAATTCAACTCGCTGAATGCGATTACTTGGTGATCAATGACCAAACGAGCCCGACAAGCGTAAGCCAAGCGTAATGCCCAAGGCTGCGGCATCGCCGATTCAATCTTGAAACAAAGACAATGCAATCCGCCATACCTACTCAAGACCGCAACGGTGGGAACCTGGTCCATCAAGACGTCCCGTCTTGGGGGAAGGTAGGTGTAGCATGCACAGAGTGAGAAGGCAAGACGGAGCTGGGCGCCTCAAAACTTGCCCCACCACAATGGGTTCTTTCCGTTTCGCACTTCTCCAATTCATCAACACACACACAGTAATCGAAGCATCGCGACAACTGTCCATCACGAACATGCACAAGATTCATCATTTCGGCAGCTGCTTATGGAGGGAGTGACTCGATCTCGTAAGTCCGCGACATTTCTTCCTTTCGATAGTGGCTTACCATCAGGCAGAAACCCATTGTCAGTCCCACGTCGAGCCGCTACCCCAGCTGAGATCAACCTTCTCACGGGCTCCACAGACGCGGTTTAGAATACCCTCAGTGCCATCTACGGGCAGATACGACAGTCTCATATCTCACACTGGAACAATTTTACGATGTTCCTGTTGTGAAAAGCGAATACTGCATGATCAGTTGGCTCACGCTCGCCGGGAGTTTTGAGCGTTTTCACACGCCTGCCTATCTATGGCGCCTGCTGGTGGCCACCTCTATTCGACATTTGAAGTACTTTTCTGATTACGGCCACCGGCAGGTGATATTACACGCCTGCCTATCTATGGTGCCTGGCCGGCGGGTACCATCAATCGACCTTTGGCATGCCTCTCCGGATCATGGCCACCGGCAGGTGATATCACACGCCTACCTATCTACGGCGCCTGGCCGGCGGGTACCATCAATCGACCTTTGGCATGCCTCTCCGGATCATGGCCACCGGCAGGTGATATCACACGCCTACCTATCTATGGCACCTGGCCGGTGGCCATCTCTATTCGACATTCGAAGTGCCTTTCTGATTGTGGCCGCTGGCGGGCGCCTACACGCCTGCCTATCTACGACCGGGCCTACATATGCTTTTCCAAAAGCTCATCCTCGTCTCTGTGAGTACATCCCATCCGTGAGTTGGTGTGCTCAGATGAGCTGACAATGACTTAGATCCACCAACCACATCACCACCATGTGCAAGTCTTCACCCTGTTCAAGATATTGTGATGAGTACAGGATTAACATGCCTCTAGCTAATGTCACCAATGCCATATTGATCGTGTCAATTGACATTCTTGCTTTCCGTAGCCTATGCTAGATCCAGGCCGTGTTGCCGGTTGAGTGGCAGCTGGGGGCAATGACCTAATTGCCGGGGTATAGAAGCCCTAGAAGAAGAAGAAGAAGAAGAAGCACCGCAAGCCAGTGAGTATTCTGCTTTGATATAATCTTGTTCTTCCTCTTGACGGCGATCCAGTACCTTTCTAACAGGACCAGGGCAGGTCGAGGTTCGCTCGGGCGCGCGAGGAGAAGGCGGCAGCCAAGACCTAGGCTGCTGCCACCACAATCACCACCGTCACCGCCTATCCCTCCCTTCTCTGCTGCTATAGTTGCGCCGTTGCGCTGTTACCTCTCACTTCTGCCCCCTCCTCCACGCTCAATCCCGAACCCACTGCTGCTCCGCCAGCAATCCATCTTTGTTGGCAGGCAAAGTCTCTGCTGTTCTCAGCGCCAGTTTGGACCTCTACAAGACACTTGGTGCTGGACTGGCATCTGGAGCGGCAGCTAGGGGTCATGACCCAGCTGCCGGGGTGAAGAAGGCCAAGGGGCTAGAAGCCCTGGGTCAAGCCCAAGCCCAAGCCGCCAGTAAGTGTACCCTGATAAAGCTCCATCATTCTTCTACTTGACAGTGACTCACTACATATCAAACAGGGACGGGAGACCTCGGTGTTTGCCCAGGCACGCAGAGAGAAGGCGGCAGCCAAGGCCGTTGCCACCCTATCCTCTACCACCGCCTCCTCTGCCGCCGTCCCCGAGACCACTACACAACAACTGCTTAGGTTACCAGCCCATAAGCAACTCCCTTGTCCTCAAAGGGGACTTGGACTTGTCCAAGTTGACCCCAGCCTAGCTGTACGCGTGGACCTCTGGGTTGGTAGCTGGGCCAGGATCAGCTTGGACAGGTCCAACTTCCCCTGGGTTGGCAGCTGGGGCGAAGAAGGCCGTGATCTAGCCATACAATGAGCAAGCCCTCACTCCCTTGAAGGGACTATGATCACATCTAACAAAGGCTTAGGTTATATCATGAACAACTGCCTCGTCCTTAAGGGAGACTTGGACCTTTCCAAGATGACTCCAACCCAGCTGCCGGGGAGAAGAAGGCCAAAGGGGGCCAGAAACCCCAGGTCAAGCCCAAGCCCAAGCCCAAGCCGCCTGTAAGTATACCCTGGCGAAGCCACATTATCCTTTTACCTGGCCCGAAAGTGACTCACCATCCATGAAACAGGGACAGGGGACGTCAAAGTTCGCCCGGGCCCGACGGGAGAGGGCGGCAGCCAAGGCCGAGGCCAAGGCCAAGGCTGAGGCTGAGGCTGAGGCTACCCCCTCCCCCCTCCTCCACCACCACCACCGCCTCCACCTCCGTGGCCGCCGCCGCCGCCGTCGAGCTACCCGAGTCCGAGTCCGAGCCTGAGCCCGATAC
>JAPFTC010000210.1:0-56693 GCA_030779165.1 Fusarium sp. MBC 441
CCTCGTCAAGGCGATGATGATGAACACGGGCTGGGTCGATAGCCTGCTGGAGCTGGTTGCAATGCTGAAAGAACCTGTATGAAGCGGGGAAATCGGGAGGAGGAAGGTTTCTGTCGTGAAGATGCAAAGGTTTGGGTGGTGGAGGAGTACGGGCTTAGTTAGAGCTTGAATGCGACATCTCGGCGAATTGCCAAACTTGTTGGTTGGCGCACACATCATCTTTGAACACAATCCTTGCCCTCGATCAAAGGTGCAAGAAGGTCTATCGCGCCACAGACAAGCTCATTTCCACGACCAATCGTGAACGTCTACGATTACTGTTAGACAGACACCTAAAACTCCCAAGGTTGAGAATACTCACCATGCCATGACCGGTTAGCCCGGGGTCATCTGTCTCAAGGATACAAAAAGCGGCCGAGTAGTCTGGAGAAAGATTCATGCCGTCTGAGCCGGCCTTGTCCATAGATGTCTGCATGTCTCCCGTCAGCCAGTCTTCTCCATTTACTTTGTATCCAAAGGAGCAACAAAACTAACAGGAAATCGCACATCGTGTGACTCGATATTCTTGATGACCACCATGGTGCTTTTTGACCTTGGATTGCTGAGACTTTAGTAAGGGGATGCTGTATTGAAGAGTAATGGACGGGAGGGTAATGAATGGTGAGTCGTAAAGGATACACAGAGCTTCATTGATCAGTTCTCTATTATTGGTATTGTTTACTATTATATACATCAGCAGTTCTTGAGTCCAATGTCATAGTGCTGCGATCATGTCCATAATGGATCCGTTTCTGCGCTCTAGTGGAACTAATAGGATCAGATTCTGTATCAAGAGTCAGGGTTATAACCCGATTGAGCCAAGTTCTCGGGATACTACTGTACAAACGTAATATCCCTTTTATCCGGCGGTTTGATGCTTGTCTGGGTATTGGTTGACCGATCACATTTTGCCGTCGGTTCATTAGGAAAGCCAATCATCATCCATTGTTGATCTCATCCCTCCCCGCCTAGAGTCATGCTAAGCCATTTCCAGAAAGCCCCGGCGGATCATAACTGACTCTCCCAAGACTAAAATGGACTAGCCAAGTTGTCACGGGAAGGTTTCCACGTCATAAATAACCGATGTCTTGAATACAATTATCCCACGGCTATTTGACACATGTTCAGCTCCGCTCTTCCACCAGGAGCCTCCCTGATTGCATGAACACGAATCAACATTCGATATCACGAGGACCCTTATCAAGATGGACACGGGGTACAATGACGGGCAATCTCAGATCGGTGGGGACACTGGATTCTCAGAAACACAAGTCGTTCAATCATTCGGTGGTCGCAGGAGAACAAGACGCGCTTGCGACAGATGTAACGCGCTGAGGGTGCGTTGTGATGGGCAAAAGCCGTGGTAAGTATTCTGGATATCTACTGAGATATGATGCCATAAAACACGAATTGGGGAGTAGTAGGCTGACTCGGTGGTGTTGTCTGTCGTGTAGTCATCGTTGTCAAGGTAAGCAACCCATGGCTCGATCTCAAAGGATATCATTAGTGTCTGGGTGACCCTATCCTGTCCTGGAATATCCCAACATCGTCTCTTAGCATGATGGTTAACAACTCGCTGTCTTGACAGAATATGATCAGAGTTGCCACTATGCCCGCAGCATTGGCCGGCGTGGTCGCAAGCCGAGCTCCAGGAAAGCTACGCGGCAACCATCTGGTTCAAGAGTCATTCGGCAACGGCCAGATGATCATGACACTGGGGATGGCGATGGTGATTCATCTGAAGCCAACCATGAGCTGGAGCAAAACATACATCCGCAGCTGCGCCACCAACAGCAACAGGAGCGCCCTTTGCAAGCACAGCCAGATGAGAATTTGCAAGAGACATCACGCGGGACTTTGAGTCATAACCCAATAGCGGCTGCTCAGAATATTTTGGACACAGATGAGGGTATCAGTCATTTGTATGCTTCGCGCTTGTCACAGGATAATGCCGACGGGGCTACGAACAACCACCACTCTTTCTCATCACACATTGATGCGGTACCACCTGAGTCATTGGAAAGCGCGACAACGACATTAGCACCTGGCCAAGCCAATCGCGTGGATGGGAATCAGTCTGCTTTTCATGTCCTGCCTGATCTCTGCCTTGCAACGGCACCCGTTCCCAGTATCCTTGCAGCGCCACAGGGCCCACGTGTTTCTGTATCATCTTCACAGGGGCAGAACCTTTCAGGAGATCAAGATGTCTGGTTTACAACTGTACCATCGAAAACGACAGCGCAATGCCGAGATACCAATAGCACACAGGGATGTCGTTACAAATGTCTCGAGCCGATTGTCCCCATGCTAGAAGGCATCATCGACGCTGATCTTGCATGCGAGCTGTTGGAGCTTTACTTTGTCGAGCCCGGCGGATCCTTGTTTCGATGTTCATCGCCCTATGTCCTCACTCACGTCCTGAGAAAAGAGTCTCTCCTCCGATCTACTAACCCCCGAAGATCTACACCAGCTCTTTTGATCACAATGCTCTGGGTCAGCGCACAAACGGTTGAGAGCTCATTGTTTCTTCTGCCTGGTCAAAAGTCGCGCGTTTGTGAGGGGTTGAGAAGGTTGATGATGGGTTTGATCCAGGATAGAGATCGTGACCTCTGGAATAGGACTACTGGTGAGCCATCTGCCAATATTTCCTGGGTGTTGCTAAATATTTCGTGATCAGACGGACCTCTGGTCAAGGACTTCAGGTTTCCCTCCTCGGCTCATGCCGCTTTTGGCAGCTCGCATCAGACAAGTCCACATGACTACGGCTGTCAGTTCTCATCCACTTCAGCATCTCCGCCTGCTCCTTTGATAGACGATGTCCTCATGTTTGTCCTCGTTACCATCGTGGTTTCCGGCGGTGACTTCAAGACGGACTGCATCAGGTGGTGGAACAAGGCATTGCGTCTGTCCAACAACATGTGCCTGAACCGAGAAGACACACCCGAAGACAAGCCGTCGGGAGCAGAATCAGCTATGTGTACAGGGGGCAAGGCGAACGCGCCATGTGTGTGTAGACCTTGTGAGGCTGCGCGAACGGGATTGTCAGTACCAGAGATACAAGAAGAGCGTCGGCGCGTGTTTTGGCTCATCTTCTGTCTCGATCGGCACTTGGCTCTCGCCTTCAATGCGCCTCTACGCATTCTTGATGATGAGTGCCAATTGTACGCACCTCTGTCAGACAAGGCTTGGGAGTCACTGTCACTTTCAGGGAATTCTACAATCACAAGCGACAACCCGATAGCTATTGATGACTCGCAACAGCAGCAACAGCATCCAGGACGCCGCTTCGGGGCTCCAACACGAGTTTCAGGGGTCAGTTTCTTCGAGTACTTCTTACCCCTCATGACAATTTTAGGAGATGTTATCCAGTTGCACCGTCAGAAATGCCATCCCAGATTTGGCAATATGCGACACCAGTCAAGGAATAACACGAACGGCGCTATTGGAGGAGAACAGCAACATGACAACGAAGATGAACAGAGCACTGCCACGGCCATGATTGAACAGATCATGGCTGAGTGCGCTCAGAGCATTGCTGACTTGGCCGACTTATACCAAGTCGATGCCCTCGACGGGGCGACGATCCCATCCAGCCAAGTCCGCACTCCAAGCACCGTGAATTCCTCCCAATACGACGAGACATTTCGACTTGCGCACAACTCCCGCAGTGATAACAACGACACTCGCCACCACTCCAATACCACTACTTATCACAGTCGGCGAGCGCCATCCCACCGCCAGCATGCACAGGCAGAGCTCGTCACCGCATATAGCACTTTTATCCTCCACGTCCTTCACGTCCTTCTGCACGGAAAATGGGATGCGGTGTCCATGCTGGATAACAAAGACGGATGGATCCCTTCTGTAGGGTTTATGAAGTGTGCTTCACATGCTATAGCCGCGTCAGATGCCATGTCACGTATCTTGGCCTGTGACCCAGAGCTATCATTCATGCCATATCTATTTGGCATCTATTTGCTACATGGAAGCTTTATTTTACTGTTATTTGCCGATCGTATGCCTCAACTTGGTCCCAACGAGGCCGTTGAAAAGGCGTGCGAGATTATTATACGGGCGCATGAGGTTTGTGTGGTCACCCTGAGCACCGAATTTCAGGTAAGATCCTGCGTTGCTTCTTTTATACGAGCTCAGCGACTTTTATTCTTGCAACCTTTAGTAGATGGGACTGAAGGCTAACTTGGTCGCCGCTCAAACAGAAACGCTTCCGCAAGGTTCTTCGCTCAACATTGTACAGCGTGCAGAGTCCTGGGACTTCTCATATTGAGGAAAGCAAAGCACGCCGACGAGTGCTGCTGTTGTATAGATGGAATAATGGATCTACCGGTCTGGCATTGTAGGTACTACCTGGAGGATATCACCTGTGGTGAGAGTATTTTAACAAGCGTTGCGTATCTTCTTGGGTTCTTCTATGAACAAAATGGGCGTCAATATTAGTGGAAGCCCGCGAAGGGGTGGGCTTCACAACATATATCATCTCAGGGAACAGCGCTGCAGTTAGAGACACGGCGGACTACGTAATACGCTATTCAAATGTTTGTTCTTCCGAGGTAGGTTGTTAAATCTGGGCGTTTGTCCCAGCCATACGTCAGACAATGACATCCTCAAGGGACTGGCACTCGTGTGTGTGTTAAGATATCTCGTTGAAAGCCCTTGTGTTTTGGCAGGCAATGCGTAGGCTATCTTTGGTGGTTTGTAGGTGTCGAGATAATGATGGGTAGAGGGTTCTTCCAAACGAACAACATGAATGAAGAAGCTACAAGAAATATAGTTGCGTCACCAGGCCTATATGAGTTAGAGGTTGAAAGTATTTAAGCAATAGAAAAATGTTGTAGGGGCATTATTGTGTTCTTTGTTATAGTAAGCGGCTCGTCCTTGATGGGATAGCTGCGCCAGTAGAGAGTGCTAGGGGCAGAGGTCAGAAACAAGTGACATGATCAAGGCTCCCGTCGCAGTGAAAGACTTGGGCTCGTTGAACAGCCTCGATATAGGGAGATGCAGCCTCACATGTCGCGAAATTCACCACATTTACCACTCGTGGAGCAACACTTCAAGTTTCAACTTTACTCTTGAATCACTTTTCTTCACCTAAACGAAAGGGCTAACTCTCATAAAAGCCTAAAAGAGACTTCACGACCAGGAGGTCTCACCAGCTGTTATGATCTTGGTTCAATAGCACAGGATGATACCGGGTAGGGAGAGTAAGTTTCTCTGCAGCGCACAGTCTAGAGACCCCTTTCCATCGAGGAAATCTTCTCGCTAACAAGAGCTTTGGAGAGCAAGCTCAGATCACCTGACTAGCTCGACCTTAATAGACTTGAAGATGCTGGTCCCCATGCTCAACCCACTTGTCATTTTCCAATGACGTTTCCGTCGTGCATAATGCCAAAGAACTCAACAAGAAGCCCGTGACAGAATCAAGACCAAATGTCGTAAAACAATAGTTGCATCGCCGTGGCGAGACGCCCCCGAGCAAGGATGTGGACATCAGCTTGAAGCTGCCCATCATTCTCCCCATCGACCATTTCAACAACAAGACGGTCCTAGTTGAGACGGCCTATGGTAATTCCGAGGTCAAAATCGAGTACATCGGGTGGCCCGAGCCTCCCCATGGTACCGAGGTCGCTGTCAACTCGAACGCGGCCGATGGCGTTACTGCCACTGGTGACCAAGCCAAGAAGATCGACACCATCACTACCGTGCTTCCACCAATCAGATACCTTCTTTCCGATGAGGGCACATTGTCCATCACCGCGGTGATCCCCAAGGAGGCAAAGCCGCTGCTGGATATCGAGTTTAACAGCGACTTCCTCAAGCTGGTTACTTCGAGCATTGGCGAAGGCTTGATGAAATGAAGGAGCATTCCTTGATTTGCTCCGTCCCCTGAAGACTTCCCTAACCTCTGAAGGGAATGAGGGCCCGCAAGACCTACTCGATCTTTATTTGAAGTGCGCAAGATCATCATCCAGATCTTTGAAGCGGCCTTGTCCTTCTTCTTGCTGTGGACTACAATCTTATGTCCCTTGTTATTGCCGGCGATTCCACGGGCATGACGTCCCTCGCCAAGCAGATCTTTACGATAAGAGCAACTAGCCCTGACGAAGGATGTCAGGAGAGTAACGTGTACAAACGGTGACTCTAGCGACGGTAAGTAGAATACCTCAAACCATGGAAATGCAAATTGGGTGCTGAATGTAGTTGGGGCAATGTTAGGAGTGATCAAGCGGCAGTTGGAGTATGTAGCTCGCAAAGCTCGCAAAGCCCAGGCCACTCCGATGCCTTCTAGTTACAAACCAACAGATTGCGATGCCAGCGCATGAGCAAGAGATACCGTCTCGTAGGGAGGTGAGCCTCTCCCAGGAGGCCTAGAATGACGAGATAAGAACTCGGCGGCTGGGACGACAGATACTCAGTCAGACCAGAAGGTGAATGGGGGCGAATGGAACCAACATAAGAACCTGAGGGAACTGTCTCTGTAGGCAAAGATGTCTTAGAGAAACTGAACGCCGGTGTGGAAAGCCAATAAACACTAGAGTGGATTTATCATGACGTAAAGACAGCTATCGCCCATGCAATGCACATGCTGCCATAAACGGCATTTACTTAGACTTTCTCGTTCATGCATTGTGCGTTTGGTAGAGTGACCGATGAGATGACGAGGGAGAGCAATTCTGCGCAGAGGAATCTGTCGGTGTGTTGATGCTTCATCCGGGAGCGTAAATCGGACTTTGTTTTTAGAGCAGAGTGCCAAGACTGTGTTCATGGATTGTGCGTGGAGGGAGGAGAACACAATACAACGTTAAGGTCAGTTTCTACCGCCTGGCTAAAGCGGCGTTGTTCCTGTGCAACAGGAAAAAAATCCAAAACCTGGAGCTGAGTCCGCTTTGTGTCTGATTGCCTGGTCGAGCCGCCAATAGTTGACGTTGCCGTTCATCGCAGCCCGCGGCACAGCCACCACTGTTGAGGGCATTCTGACCTGTTTGATAATTGTGTCAGATTGCTGCTGGCCACTTTTGCTTAACCAAGTTCTCCTGCAGCGACTTGCGTCCTGCCAGCCATGGCCGACCTGCTTGTACCCTCCAACGCCACATTCCGGTCTCATTTCCCAGCCTCACCTTTTCTGAGTGACGGTGGTTGGGAGAGCAACGTGGGGGGACATCAACAGGGGTCCAAGCATAAACCTGCTTGTGGTCTACCGTAACGTCTTGCACTGGTGGTTGGCCGAGACCCGGCAAAGGCCTTTGCATCACAGTCAGGTTGCTTGACTGTTAGGGCTTGATAGAACTGCCTGGGCCCCTGGCTAGCCCAGGAGTATCATGCTGCCATCAGCATCGTGGTTCCCACCACCGCGTCAATGGCAGATTCCGATTGATACTATTCATGTGCCATTGTGCAGCACGATGAGCAGAATGACACCGATGCAACAGCGTCGGGTGCCACTGCAAGAACCAGAATATAGGTGATTTAGCAGCGAGGTGCAGCGGGTTTCTGGTGGAGCTATTGCTGGCAAGGGTGCTGTGTATCCTGGCAAAACAAGCTCCGTTTCCACTACCCACCCTAGTCTTTAAGCCCTTAGGGTAACACGAAGCAAAGTCCTCTTTGATTATCCTCTTTGATTAATCATTGCAGATGACAAAAGGGTGAGTCAGGAATAGGAGTTCCGCAAAGCGAGAGTCATCTTCGTCCCTCGAACAAGACGCTGATACGAGCCTGATTCTCCTAGCAACTCGAAGCCTGGAAGCTAACTCGTTTTGTTTGCACCACCACCACACTTCCAACAGGTTCGCTATTGACTGTCCATTATACCAATGATCTTCACTTCTTCATGTTGTCTCTACTACTTCTTGGCAATACACACCACAGGTTGACTCGGGCATTGGCGGGGCCTAATTGATTTTGCTTTGGATCAATAGCCAATATTATCTTCCAGGTATGGGGAGCTCAGATGACCATCTGCACACAAACGAAACCATCTGGATGACACAAGTGCATGGCAAAACGCTCCTCGGCCAGGTGTTGCTATCGCTAGTTTTTGGAAAGATGGGTCTCAAATGTACCCGATCGGCACTTTCTGCCAGGCTCCCACACACAGGGGCCACAGAAGCGGGATGAGTAGGTTATTGATAGGTCTACCACTCAGCCCAATTCTCAAGAGCAAGAGGCTAGAGACAAAACACACGACTTAGACTGCGGTGTCTAATACCATGACAGGCAATGAGCCGACTATCGCAGAGTAAGGTATTATTACCATGTACACCAGTAAATCATCCGTTCCGAAGGAGGCTCACCTGCAACCGTTCTTCAGGCATGCCAGGTTTTAAGGGCTGGACAATCCTGGAAAGCCATGTGGGGAGGAGCTCACCCGGTGTAGCCGGAGAATGTTTCAAAGAGGGGACAGCAGCTGTGGATAGATAGGTTATCACATATTTGCAAGTCAGCTGGCAGGTTTTGGACCTGGACAGCTAGTTCATCGTGAGAGGAAGAGACCAAGCGATTATGTGCCTGCCCTCAGCCCTTTTCCTTCCGAGACCGACATGGTCATCTATTAGAGCGTGTTCAACAGCGATTGAAGATGCCAAGAGCGTATCTGGCAAGTAAATCATTGCTGCAACTTGCCAAGACAGAGTCAGAGACTTGTCGGACCGTTGGTACCGACATAAATGCAAATTCCGGCTCTATTGAAGTAGCCACCAACACACCGAATGTGATAGAAACTAGACTTATGGAATAGGAAAGAGATAGCAAAGAATGATGATACTATTAAGAGGGCCGTGAACTAGAATCTTGCGTTGCCAGCGTGGCCCTACGTGGCGATTGGATGCCACCATGGCACGTCATTCTGGGCCTGGTAGCACTTTTCAGCCAGCCTCTTCCGAAACCGTTCTTCTCCCAGCTAGCTAATGAATAATCTCAGCCTGCCTCGCGCGCGTTTCTACCTTGCAGCTCACTCCGTTCATGCCCACGGTTGCCCGTAGTGATGTCAAGCCTAGGTAGTGACTTTGACCTTGCAACTCCACTGGTCACAAATCTGACAAGCCCAAATGACAGAAGTGCTTCAAAGAATCTCCAAGGTGGAGATGGCCTGTCATGTCGGCCGAAGGTTCAAGAAACAAGAGCAACAAGTCACAGCCGCGGCTCTTGTTGATGGCTAGTCTTCGAACCGAGGATCCCCAACTGAGGATCCACCGTTAACAGTTGCAAGGCGCAGCATTGTGACAATCGGCCTCTCCACTCTTGTTTGATATTCTGACATTCGTCGATCCGGCCGACAGCGATATGACTGATAACTTTATCTCGTATAAAGTGGCACTGTTTATCATGGGGGCTCTCGTCGGAGGGTCCGACGCTTAACCTCCGCCACATCGCGGGGAAGCGGGATTGTGCCTTGGGCCGTCATTTAAAGATAAGAAGCCTATCTGTAAAATAAGTTCAACGCTACCTTGCCGCTTTAGTTACCTATATCTATCGCTATCGACTGGTGTATGCACATGTTTATCGAGCAGTGATATCGCCAAGTTCCTAGCCCCTCATGGATGTCAAGTTTGACCTGCGCCCAGAGCTTCTGGGCTATCGATGGGCCCAGCTCAGGGACCATGAGTACGCCGGGCCAATGCTAACGGCGTTCGCCGTGGTCCTGGTGACCTATGTGTTTTACAATGTACGCTTTCTCTGTCACTACCCCGATGGTTGAAGCCGGCCCTGATCTTTTGCAGTTCTTGTATGCCACCGACATACCTCATATCAAGGGCCTACCGGAGATTCCTGGTGCCGTTCCGGTGCTAGGACATCTTCTGCAGCTTGGAGAAGATCACGCCAGTACGTGCGAGAAGTGGTGGCGTCAGTACAACCACTCTGTTTTCCAGATCAAGCTTGGAAATACCAGGGCCGTGGTGGTCAACTCATTTGAGGACTGCAAAAAGATGCTTCTCGGCAACCAAAATGCCGTCATTGACCGTCCCAAGCTCTACACCTTCCATGGCGTCATCAGCAGCACTCAAGGCTTCACCATTGGGTCCTCTCCTTGGGACGACTCTTGCAGGAAGAAGCGCAAGGCAGCTGGCACCGCACTGGGAAGACCCGCTCTCAGAAATTACTATCCCATGTTTGACCTCGAGAGCTATTGCATCCTGAGGGATATGGAAAAGGACTCGAGAAATGGCGAGATTGAGATCGACGTCCGGCCTTATATCCAGCGGTACGCACTCAACACCACCCTGACTCTCTGCTACGGCATTCGAATGGACGCTGTCTACGACGATTTGCTCCGCGAAATCCTGCACGTGGGATCTGCCATCTCGCTGCTGAGGAGTGCGTCCGAGAACCTGCAAGACTACGTCCCCATTCTACGATACTTGCCCAACAACGAAAAGAATTCTCGGTCCAAGGAGCTCCGAGAACGGCGTGACGCTTATTTGAACCTGCTCCTTGACAAGGTCCGCGACATGATCAAGAAAGGGACAGACAAGCCCTGTATCTCGGCCGCCATCTTGAAGGATCAAGAGACCAAGCTGACGGGTGTTGAGGTGTCATCCATCTGCCTCTCTCTGGTTTCTGGTGGGTTCGAGACCATCCCGGGGACTCTGACTTCCTGCCTCGGTTCGCTTTCGACAAAAGAGGGTCAGCTCTGGCAGGACCGGGCTTATGAGGACATCAAGCGCCACTACCCCGACGTACGGGATGCCTGGACCAGCTGCTACGTGGAGGAAAAGATCCCATACGTCAATGCCATCATCAAAGAAGCTGGTAGATACTACACCGTCAGCTCCATGAGTCTTCCTCGTAAAACAGTCACTGAAGTGAACTGGAATGGTGCGACAATCCCTCCCAAGACCATGATTCTCATCAATGCACAGGCCGGCAACCATGGTAAGTTCACCTGGATATTTCACAGAGCCATAACAAGCGAAGCTGACTTATTTGCTTAGATGTTGATCATTTCGGGCCCGACGGTGGCAAATTCAACCCTGAAAGATGGTTGAAGAACCTGGATCCGCCTACCGAGGCAGAGACCGTCGGGCTCGCTCATCTGAGCTTCGGAACTGGCTCCCGTGCCTGCTCAGGCCAATACATTGCATCTCGCCTGCTGTATGCGGCTCTTGTCCGGCTTCTGTCTTCATACAAGATTGTCGCCAGCGAGGAGATGCCACCCAATACCGATTACGTTGAGTACAACCAGTTCAAGACAGCATTGGTGGCGATCCCCCGGGAGTTCAAGGTAAAGCTCATTCCAAGGGACACAGCCATGACGGCCGAATGCCTAAGTGCGGCTGAAGAAAGGACAAAGGAGCACTACAAGGAGTGAGGAGCAAGCACGGAGGGATCTCGCATGGATCATGGCTGACCATGGGGCCAAGACGAGAAACGGTTTGACAAGGATTGGGAAGGGCCTTTGTGTTCGAGTTAGATCTCACTACAGACCGAGATAAAATTTTCTAAGAATAAGAACCTTGTAGTAGGAGATCTTTAGAGTCTGTAGAACCGTGGCAAATGTCTTAGTTGAATCATCGGCCTCCCCGACAGACTCAATGTCGACAGCTCACATATAAACCCCAAAACTGCCCACCCCTGGATTTGACTTTTCGCCAACCATCTCATCCGCACCTTTTTTGCAATTAAGCCACCTGTCAAAAAACAATGGCCTCACTCAACATCATACAACTCTTTGGCGTCAAAGGCCATGTCGCAATTGTCACAGGGGCCACCAGCGGACTGGGTTTTATGATCAGCAAGGTGCGTTCCGAAACGTACATCCCATGTTTCGATTCTACAGAAGCTTACCGGTGATGGTAGGGTCTCGTGGCGAACGGGGCCAGAGTCTATGTGGTGGCGCTACCCTCGGAGCCTATCCAAGAAAAGGTGGCCGAGCTTAACGAACTTTGTCAATCCTCGGGAGGGGTTGCATTCGGGCAAGTTACTCATTGGGACATAAATATCAACATCTGGCTTATTCATCTTCAGCGTACCATGCGACGTGTCGTCCAAGCGGAATATCCAAGAGCTTGCAGACTACATGAACCATCGGGAGAGCCACCTAGACATTCTCGTGTCAAATGCTGGCATCCGAAGAGACCCCCCGGCCCAGTGTGATGTGCTTACGGCGCCTCTTTCGGAGCTACAGGCGTCCATGTGGTCGTCGGTAGACACAGACTGGGCCGACACATTCTCTGTCAACACCACAGCGCATTACTTTCTCTCCGTAGCTCTACTGCCGTTGCTCTCTGCTGCATCGCAACTCGACGTAGGCAACAACCAGCTCGGGAGAAGCCAAGGCCGCGGTGTCATTATCATGACGAGTTCCTGTGCCAGCATGCACAATGCTACAAATGTAGACCTGACGAGCTACGCCACCAGCAAAGCAGCCACTGACCATCTAGTTAGGCTGCTGGCGGCAAAGTTCAGCAGGTTCTATGTCCGAGTAACGGGAATCAACCCAGGATGTGCGTCCAACCAGCCCTGCGACGGATATCATACCTGTAAAGCTGACCCTTGCTAATCTGACCCAGTCGTTCCGAGCAACATGAACCCTGTCGGACAAGAAGGAAACATGTTCAGGGCATTGTTTGACCAGGTTCCTGCAAAACGGGCAGGGAACGAAGAGGATATTGCTGGCGCGGTGCTCTATCTCGCCAGCCGAGCTGGGGTAGGTTCTTCCAACACCGAGATGAAGAATAGGGCGTGATGTTAACTGTTTACAGTCATACGTTGACGGAGTTTCGCTGTGTGTCGATGGGGGACGCATTTTGCTAGCTAATGGTCAAAAGTAGACCTCGCTTTGGTATCAGGTACTGGCACTATCATTGAGGTAGATGTACATACAATGAGAGTCAAGTAGCCTCCGATACATTGCAGGTGACATGTTTGTTTACCACACGCATGATTCCTACAATCTAGTGGAGAAAGGCTTCTGGTTATGGTTTAGCAGGTCGGGCCCTCCTTGCCTGGCGTATCGGCACTTCCGACGCTCTGCCAGTCTTATCAATGGCCCCCTGCAGGCTATGATTGGGAGACCATTACTATTATCCAGGTCAAAGTAGCTTGCACCTATGACTATAGTGTATAGCTAGAGTATAGCTGGAGCATTTTCTGCCATTATCTTTCAACCTTTCAAACCGTTCAAGATGTCTATTGTATTACTTGCAGACACATCCCTGTGAGTTGTTCCTCAGCTTCAAGTACTAACTAAATACCATTATCTATCAGGGACCTTATGTCTCGGTCCTTACACCGAGTTTTGGCTCTCCCCCGTGTTCCTCTCCCTCTCTCTCACGTAACTGGGCTGACTATTGAAGCCAGTGACTCGGATGTCACCCGAGATAAGATAGAAGAGCTTGCCAGAAGGCTTAGAATCCGACTCGATCATGGCCAAGATGCCAAAGATTACTTGCTACTTTTGCAGTCCTTCGAAGAAGTCATGAAGCAGGTTGAACAGATGCCGGATTACACTCACCCTGCTCTCAAGGCTCAACCCGTCTTGGGGAGCCGTCAATTCTGGAAACCAACGGCCGAGGAGAACCCCTTTAATGCGTGGAGTCATCGATGCAGCCTCGTCTCAGCACGACCAGATAGCCGACTTCTTGACGGCCTGACTGTTGCTGTCAAGGACAACATCTCAGTCGGTGGGCTGCCAACGACGCTCGGAACCTTTTCCTCCTTGTTTTCTGATGATGGAACGTATCCACTGTCGGAAATAGATTCTATAGTGGTCTCTAGAATCCTCAGGGCCGGCGCTGAGATCAAAGGGACGTCTACTTGCGAGAGCTTCTGTGCATCTCCCCTGTCATTCACCTCCGCAACTGGCCCCGTCCACAACCCCCTCCTCCATGGGTATACCGCTGGTGGCAGCAGCAGTGGGTCTAGCACTCTTGTTGCTGCACACGCCTTGGCCCGTGGCCGAGACGGAAGCTGGGGCAGCACGGCGCAGACAGCCATAGGAAGTGACCAGGCTGGGTCAGTCCGTATACCTGCGTCCTTCAACGGCATCTACGGCCTGAAGCCTACGTTTGGCTTGGTGCCATACACTGGTGCGACGTCCATGTCGCCAATGATCGATCATCTAGGACCTCTCGCATCTAGTCTTGACGACATTGCCGCGTTGCTTGAGGTTATGGCGGGATATGATGGCTTAGATCCTCGGATGACACCTGAATCACCTCTGCGTCATCAGGTCAAGAGATACTCTCAGATCTTGACAGATTTCCGAGCAAAGCTGGCTGCAGTCCCTAGAGACTCTCCCCCGTTACGAGTCGGTCTGTTGAGCGAATCTTTTCTTATGCCTGGTGTCTCCTCCGCGGTTCGCGATACAGTCCTTGAAGCCGCCAGCCTCTACTTCCGAGCTGCCGGTGCAACTGTCGTGGACGTATCAGTACCCATGCATCTTGATGGCCCTGTGATCTGGACAGCATCGACAAGACCGTCCATGTCTGACTGGATGTGCAAGGGAAAGACGTCTGGCCACCTCACTCATCTGCCACCCCATATCAAGCCCAGATGGCCTCCTACTCAGGATACATACCAGCTGCTGACCTCATCCAACCCAGCCGTCGTCAACATCATCCTCAGCGGGCAACTTGCAGATTCAGACCTTGAACCAGGGTTAGAGGCAAAGGCTCATCGAAAGGTCTTTGAGCTTCGAGCCGCCTATGATCGGGCGTTGGAAGACGTCGACGTCCTAGTAGCCCCGTGTGCACCAAGTGTGGCAATGCCCCATCCCGACCTGTCTACGGATGGAGAAGGGGGATCACGCATCCTGGAGAAACTATCCATAGCCATCGGCTTGACGAGTAATACGTGTCCGTTCAACGTAACAGGGCATCCCTCGCTGAGCGCGCCTTGTGGGTTTTCCAGCCCACAAGACCATCCGGGGATCCGACTGCCCATCGGCATGCAAATTATTGGAAGACGCTGGAATGATGAGCAAGTGATTACGGCAGCGGCATTGTTTGAATGGGGCCGTGACTTGAAATTGGTATGATTTATCTGCTGTTTCTTGTACTCTAAACACTATGGGTGGAGGTGGAAGCTGGTGTTGATCCTACACTTAGGCTGGTCATCAAAAGAGCCTTGGTCCCTTTCAGTTCTCTTCTCAAGATCCATGGTCAATCAAACTTTCAGGAATTCATCTATCGCCTTATCCATCCATTCCCTATCGACTAGGTTGGTTCCGATTCCCGCTAGATGCCCCCAGATTGAAGGAATCACGTTCAGTGTCGCGTCCTGGATCCAACTCGACTCTTTTTGACTGGCTTCCCAACGGAAGTACTGGTCCGTCTGGCAAGGCATAAGCAGCACGCGTGCCTTGATCTGGGCTAGAGCCGCCTGGAGTGAACTAGAGTCGCTCAGGACAGTAATATCTCCCCTCTGCCACATGCTCAGTTGGGCGAGAAGGTCATCGGGCTCCCAGGAATAGTAGCTAGTGACAGCCATACTCGAATCCCAGGCCTCTTGCGTCTCGTAGCCCATAGATTTGTATTCCTCCTGCTCGAACCACTCGGCGCTCGTCAGCCAGGCCGAGTAGGCTTTTCCAAAGGCGCCAAGTCCTCGAAGTGGTGGCGAATCTGATGAACGGGCCTTGTGCGCATAGTCACACGAGTTTATGAGAGCTGCTTTTGGTCCCTCCAAGAATTGGTGATTGTGCCGACTGGTTCTCGCAGAGGAACATATGACTATGGCGTTTGCAACGAACTCTGGGTGCATCATGGTCCAGTAGTATGTGCATTGCCCACCCATGGAGAATCCCAATACAACATCAAGGAACTGGATGCCGAGATGGTGCAGCAAATCTCGTTGGGCGTGCACGCAGTCACGATAGTCGACGGATCCTGGAAATCCCTGCGTGTTGGATGGGCTTGACGACTCTCCGTTTCCAAATAGGGCCACTACAATGATCCGATGGCTCTGCAAGGCACCTCTGGAGAAGTTGAGTGTTGACTGTAGCCGTCCACGAAAACAAGTGATGATTAGGGCCGTTTTCTGAGCCTCTGGATTCAAGTCAAGGTAGGCCAGCTGGGTAAAAGCCAGCCGAGTCCCGTCCTCAAAAACAAAGTCCTTGATCTCAAAGTATTGAATCCGAGTCACTAGTTGGGCAGACATGGTGCTTGGATACTCTATTGTCTCATTGTTGCCTCGAATGTTTCGACCTAGATCACCATTTATTAGATTGGGGGTTTTCTCTGTCGGAACGTCCGATCTCAGATTGAGGTTTGTGCCTGGCTATGTAGCCCTACCCTACAGTGACTGCACTCGATCTAAATATTTCCCTAAGTAGCAGGAAAAGCAGGAAAAGACCACAGCAGCCTAGACAGGCTCCGACTAATTGGTACGGTGTTCAAGTGGCAATAGTTAGAAATCGATGTGACTTGGCAGAACAGGAGCTCCATAGCACGTCTTGGGGAATCGGCAACGGTCCGGTCGAAATTTACTTGAGCATCTTTTGTGTTGATCTGCCTTGTGTGAAAAGGTCGGAGAGTCCGACACATCCTCGGTTGCTGCTTGTTGTAAACAAAGGGCCCCAAATTGGATATAATCATTGGAACTAAAGGGCAAAGCAAGTATAATTATCATTCCCATTCTTCAGGAAATCAAATCTCACTAAAAGTACCAACACCTGTCAAGACCGCACTGCACCTTTCCCCTCCGTCACGAGCACCTTGTATTTCCCTCAGTCCAACATGTCACCAAACGGACAAGCATTTCTCCTTGACCCAGACACCCCCGAGGGTCCTACACGATATCCTCACGCACGCATTGCACCAGCCTCAAACCACCGGACCCTTTACATTTCTGGGATGGCGTGCCGCCGTCCGGATGGTACCTGGGAGGGAGTGACGGAGAACGCTGACGGAACACGCACCCTGGACATTCGCAGGCAGACGGCTGCCGTCCTCAACAACATCGACGACATTATCAAGGGAGCTACAGAAGGCAAGGGAGGCATTCACAATGTTATCGACGCTGTGGTCTATATCTTGGACATGGAGAATCACTACGCAGGTATGAATGAGGAATGGAACAAGGTGTTTGCTTCTCGAGCCAGCGCCCCAGCCCGGGCCACCGTCGGGGTGAAGGAGTTGCCGGATCCGCGGCTGATTGTGGAGGTTAAAGCTGTCGCCGTAGTTGAGGTTTAGAGTTCCCAAGGTCTAGTTAATCGAGGCGAGGTTTGGGCGTTGGTTGAGTACAGTAATCGCGATGCCTTAGCAGAGTCTTGACGCTTTCCGTGTTCTTTGTGATATGGCCTTGTCAACTTTCTTTCAGGGCGGAAAAGATGACTATCTGTCAGTGGAGCCTTTAGCCCCGGATATACGGTAGCAATCTCTTCCGCGTGCTGGGACATGACGGGCCTGATTGTTTATCTCCGATGTCCGGCCTCCCGGCCCAGCCCACCCTGAATGCAGAAGCCGCCCCTAACGAGAACAAGCTCGCTTGGGGAGTAGGCCCATGACCCTCTCCACCAAACAATAAATCGAAGAATAACCCCGACCTGGCATTGATCTATATGTTGCCATCAATTCACCACACCGTTCTCGACAGTAAGTTCATGGTTGCCACCAGTTCAGCCACCGGAGCAGAGCCATGTCGATATTCCTGCCAAAGCTGCCTAAGGGAAGGGTACCTAGTGGAAGAAGCGCCCTAGAGGGGCCTTGGTGCTAGAAGCAAGTAGACCAAGCTTGTATGGGATGATCTAGTTACAATACATCTAGGCAGTGAGGGTCAGCAACAGAAGCTGATATCGAGATGTCGAGATCTGGGGCTTGATCCGAGCTTAGCCGGAAGAGGCGAGAATGCGGGGGAAAAGCAAAACCACCGAGATAAGTTATCAGGGTTACTTCGACCCTGGCATCCAACATCTAGCCTATCTACAGTCTTTATCCGGCTTGCTCGCCTGGAACTCCCACAACCCCTCTTCTAGCTACCCCATCTCCCCTGTCGCAGTACCATCACAGCAAGATGCCGCCGCAAAGCGCCACGGGCCAGGCAAAAACCTCCTGCTCTCGATGCCATAAGAGGAAGAAGAGGTGCGATCGGGGCTTACCACAATGCGAGAACTGTCGGCGAGCCTTTATCGCCTGCAGCTTCTTAAACGATGATCGGAATACTGCCTCGTATCCTATAGCGTAAGGAGTAACGTGCAATCATATCCTGGTGTGTCGACTGACCCTGTATGTGTGCAGCTATGTGCGCGAACTTGAGAATCGAGTCCAGGACCTGGAGAAGAATCTCTCCTCCCTTCAACGCGCATCGCCTCTGGTGGGAGCAGGTGAACCTTCGTCGGCGAGTACCGTGACACGCGCTGCAATAACCGTCCAAGTGACCCCAAGCGCGGTCCCCACCGACAGTGATGCCGTGGCTGCTCCTGGGCAGGACTGCGTGCAACATCTGCCTCTACAGGCCCAAGATGGGGAATGGAGTAGTCTGGCGATGCCATCGGAAGACGCCATACTCCCGGCCCTCCCTAGCCCTCCACAGACGTTGGACGGAGAACTAAAACACCTTTCACTAGAAGCCACCGCCGAGAGACATCTCGGCTCTTCTTCTGGCCTCTCCTTCGCAAAGCTCACCCAGACGGTACTCCGGAGGCTGACACCGGACAGAGCTGATTTCGTTTTTGGCAACGACGGAGATCAAGACATGCTGGCACATCTCAATATTGGCTCGCCGTCGGACCTCTTGAACTCGCCCATGTTTGACAATTTGGGAATATCCATGCCATGCGATCCAGCGTGGGTCAACGACTTTGTCTTCAACGACATCACAGAGCCAGATCATCAGTTAGCCAACCTGAGTATTCCGACAGACCAGTCACACATCAATAGCCTCGTCGACTTTTACTTTGCTCACTCGCATACTCTCTACCCTGTTGTTGATCGTGCCGAAGTTCTGTCGACGCTTCGCTGCGTCCGTGAGGAACCGCAATCGTCTTGGGCCCAGTCGCCGCTGTGCTTGTTCAGGATATGGATGGTGCTGGCTATTGGTTCAACAGCATACTGCTCCATATCTCTGGCTGATGAGTCCGAGTCGATGCTGTACTACAACAAAGCTCTTACGTATTTCGAGCCAGCTCTTGGACTCGGGGATATGGTAAGTTCTGTTACACCTCCCAAGTCTACATCCTACTTACCCTTTGTCTACCTAGGCTGCTTTGGAGGTCATTATTTTACAGGTGTCCTACTCTTTCTTCAACCAACTGGGGCCGAGTAAGCTAGTACCCCTATGCACTGACGCAGAATGGCTGACAAGAAAGATACCTGGTTTCTCGTAGGAATGGCTGCCCGGATCGCTCTCGGCATGGGCCTCCAGTCGTCCTCATCTTGCGAGGGACTGCCCGTCGACGTGATTGAGAAACGCAAGCGTGTGTTTTTCTCGCTCTATATGATGGATCGGTGAGTCTGAAATTGTGAGTTTTCAAGTGAGAAGATTCTCAACTCTGTGACACTACAGCGTGGTTTCAACCGCCCTCGGTCGACCGTTTGCAGTCCACGACGACGATATTGATATACTGGTATGTGATATATCGGAGACGCATCCCCTTAGTACAATTGTTTATGACCTTGCTCTGAGAAAACAACAGCCTTTCGCGCCAGTTGATGATGAAAACATAAAGCCCGATGGGATCCAGCCACAGACATCTCTCAACCCTTCAATCATGGCCATTCCTCTTCATATTCTAGCCCTGCGGAGGATCTCCAGCAAGATCAACAGACGAGTCTACTCCAACCCGGACACGCCTCGATTGACACTTCCTGAGCGAGAAGAGATCATTCGGTCTCTTCACAAGGAGCTGATCCAATGGCGTCGAGATATGCCATTCCCTCTGCCCAAGGTCGACGCCCAGGTACCACATCTGACGAGCACCTGGTACGATTTCAACTACTATACCCATCTTGCCATGCTCTATCGGCCAACACCCCTGTTCCCTACTCTCGATCAGACCCGGATTAAAACACTCGCAGAGGCAGCATCCTTGTCGATTCGGCATGCCTCTAGTATGCACCAGCAAGGCAGATTTGCATTCAACTGGCTGAACTTTCTCGCTTTATATACTTGTACCATTTCGCTTGTCTACTCTGTTACTGCACAGCCAGATGACCTTTGCAAGGTTCTGGAAGAGACAAGGGCAACCGACGACTTGCGCCTCTCGATCGAGTTGTTTGATACTCTGGGGATCAAGTTTGTCACGGCGAGGAAGATTAAAGCCATTTTCGGCAAGATCGTAGAGAAATATGAGGACTATCCGACTACATAGTAAGATACGGTATATGCTCTTGGTAAATTTTGTGCCATATCGACAGGCCTAGCTAGACTTCGGGTCGTTTGACCAGGCAATAGATGTTGCCCTTTCGGGGACACCAGGTTAGCTCACTCGGGGAACTAGAGCAAGAGAGATAGGGATGAAGAGGGTTGTCTGGTAGATAGATCTATCATAGGAGGGTGTCTTGTAAGTCGCCTAGGTCAACCCTCTTTGATTACCAACATCGTGACATCATGGTATCTAGACTCCGGTTATTACCGCGGCGCTTCACCTCCAGTAGCCTTTTTGCTGGAGTCACCCAAACCCCGCACTGGTGGAGTCTGACAAGGCCGTTATCTGATACCTCAGTCAAGAGCAGCTAGAGCGTCGGAGTGTCCGACGTACCCTTATCGCGTGGGTCCACCTACTCATCACGACGATGTGTTCTCTCACCAGTATCGGGTAGTCACCGCGTCTTCTCCGCACATGAGAATCGGAGCTGCAATTGGTGGTTGCCATGTTGTGTTGCCCGTTGTGTTATCAACTTATCCCGCTAAGATGTTCCTCGGTACCACCGAATCCAGTCCCCAAAGTAGACCTAATTGACTTCCATGACAATGACTTGGCAAGTGAACTGCAGACAATACCTTCGCCTCGTGATAGGAATTGCACATACTGTTGAATGTCTGGGGTCCTGTCTCGACAAACATGGAATACCTTCTTTTTCCCAATAGAGCCATCCCCTTGAACATTGAGTAGGCATGGCCAACCAGCTGTTTCCGACCTTTATTGATAACCGCTTTCTTTGTAACTGTATTGTCTTGTGCATGGCGCAAGCGGACAGGAGTTTGCTATGTCGTGCTTTATACTTTCAACAACGGGGATTGAGAAAGAGACGATATTGCACGCTTTAATGACCTTCTTGCAAGCGTGTTGATTGCTTTGGGGAAAGCCCCAGGTCAAAGTCAACAAGATAATGATATACATTGCTACTACTTCTAGCCAACCTGGCAACATCATCACCCTAGTCTCCATGAAGATAAAGCACCGGATATCGATCCTTCAAATCAGCCCAAATCCCAGAACAGCTTTCCCTTCTTCAGACACTTGGGAGAAGCCGGTGTATCTCTTGAGCTTGGACTCGTCCGTCTCTACACTCGTACAGTCTGGGGGTGACCGGCCGGCGAGAGCAGCTTCGAGCTGTTCTTTGATATAGCGTTTGTTGATCGGAGTAGTTGGGCACGACGCTATGTAGACCACGCTGGCATCTTGGTCACCGAGTTGATCAGGATCCACGGCATGGCACATCTGGGCAGTATTAGCTTCTTCATTCCACAGAGCCTAGTAATTCCTTACATCAGTATGCCACCAGACAGTGTCGCCTGGCTTCATGTCCGGAATATACGAAAGACATTCTTTCAAGCGTAGGTGTGGATGTGAGCTTGGGCTTAACCGCTGGCTTTGTTCCTTGATGGTACCTGGAAACCAGTTGGAATCCGGGTCAAAGGTCCATTTCTCGGCATCCATCACGTCTTCTGGATTGCGTGGAGGAGCGAAGAAAGGCCTGAGCATGAGATAGGCCACGGTTGCCTTGACCTCTGGATAAAGCAGCAGGGTGCCTTTTGTTGCGGATGTCTGCGTCAACGCAGTCCAGCCTTGGAACGAGCGAAAGACGACAGAGTGCGCCTGGGCCTTGAACAAGAACTGGTCAGCGTTCTTGCGGACGTCGAGATCATATGGATCATGCAGCTCCGGGTGGCCCGAGAGGATTTCGCCGTAGACTTGGCGATACTGCGGATCCGCCCAACGGCATAGACTGCCGGCGTCGATGTGTGGTCCGAGCCCCAGAAAGCTCTGCCCTGGAGGCCGGATCCGGGCTGCATCTGTGTAACTCAGGGGCTCGGGTGATGTCTCGCCCGATTTGTCATGGTAGAGAGAGTTGAGGGCCCTCTGGACCAGGATGTGATTGAGATGGGTGCGGATTGCCACCTGGGTCGGGGAGTTGTAGACGTTGATTATAACACGGGATTCTGACGGCCAGCCCGGGATCGCGCCCTCGTTGCTTGTGAGAAAGGCCTTGAGGCTCTGGTACTGTTCAGTTGCCTCCTCTTCACCGAGAACACCCCGGATCACGCAGCAGCCGCTGGATTTCAAGATGAAACGCTGCTCATCCGAAAAGCCCTCGTGGGAGATGTCCGCCAGCTCCAGGACAGGGATGGCATCACTACCAAGCCTTGCAAGCCTCTCGGTGACGGTCTCGAGATCCTTGCAAACCCTTAGCCAGCCCTGTCGCAGCGCATCTTGTCCATACTGTGCAATCACCTCAGCCTTGGCTGTGGCAGAGAGGGCGAATGTGTCCTCGGAGACGGTTTGGGGAGGTGTCAGGAACTCGCTCCAGGCTGGCCAGTTGCTAACTCTTCCAGGCATTGTTATCGACTGTCACGTTGTGCTGCAAACGGATGATGGGCAGGATTAATCTGGCGTAGGCCTAAACAGGTCACGGGAAGATAGCGTGGTAGATGAGGCATTGCTGTTATCTTGCCTAGATCAGGTTAATATACCAAGCGACAAGGCCAAGCCTACTTCACGAAGGATCAGCAAGGGGCGGAGGTGCCGATAGAATAAGCCCAATTCGATTGGTGTGGCCTAACCCGCATCGGATTCACCGCCCCCGCCTTGTTGGATATTGGCTGTGTTTTGATAGGATAGATATCCGAACTCTAGCCTCCCCAGAACAGGCCTCATAACCCCTTTCTATGCTCCTTCAGAGTCGAATCGGTGAGAGAGGCGGGAGAGGGATCTAGGCGGACTCGCCGATCTCTCTTCGGATAACCTGGGGAACAGTCAGTATACCAGGATAATCCATCGGCCCCATCGATATCACCCCCGATATCTTAGCCGATAAGACCCTTAGCTCGCTAGCGAGGTCATGAATCGCATACTATAGCTTCTCAACGCGGGGATCGGGACTATAAGAAGCCAAGCCTGATCCATTGGTGGACCAGACATCAAAACTCCACTGGCAGACAGAACGTGGGACTGTAGACTGCTTGCGGAGAGACATCCCAGTCACATACATCCTCAACCTCTCAACGCCGCCACCATGTTCGCCATCAGCAAGATGATGGCGCTCATCTGCCTCGTCGCAGCGCTGAACTGTGCAACCATCGGCTACGACGCGAGCATGATGTCCTCCCTTAACATCCTGGTTTGTGCTCCTTTCCTTGTGCCTTCTCCAAGCTAATCCGTTGCATGAAGTCCGAGTTCCAGACGCAATTTGACATCGACACAAACCTCAAGGGCCTGTTGACTGCTGCTCAGAACCTTGGCTCCATCGTCACCGGGTTCTTCGTTGGTGCCCTGGTAGACAAGTATGGCCGCAAGATGGGCATCCTCATATCCTCCTGCCTCGTGCTCGTGTCCTGCATCTTGCATTCCACGGCAACTACCAAGGCACAGCTCTTCATCGGACGCATCATCGTAGGTATCGCGAAGTCAGTAGACATCGCGTCCGTGCCGACCTACCTGGTCGAACTTGCGCCACCCACGCGTCGAGGTTTCGTCGCTGGTCTGTACTGGGCGTGCTGGCTTCTCGGTGCCATTATTTCCTCCGCTGTCGGCTACGGAGCTCGCAGCATTGCGGGGTCTTGGTCGTGGCGTCTCATATGCATCTGCATGGCCGGCCCGGCCTTGTCTTGTATCCTCTGCCTCTTCTTTATCCCAGAGTCTCCTCGATGGCTGATCGCCAACGGCCAGGAGAAAGAAGGCCTTGGCGTTCTGGCCAAGTTCCACGGAAGGGGTGACGAGTCGCATCCCTTGGTCACTTCGCAGTTCAGGGAGATCAAGGAGACGATTACGTTTGAGAAGGAGAACCAGTTCGAGTCTTATAGGGCCTGGTGGAAGGCTTTCATCGGGGCCAAGGAAAACCTCTATCGGGGCTTCATTCTCATGACCTTGGGCGTATTCGAGCAGACCATCGGCTCCAGTATCATCACCTTTTACCTGGGCAGCGTCCTCGACCTGGCGGGCATTACATCGGAGAAAGAACAGTTCGCTATCAACGTCAGTCAAAACTGCGTCGCCTTCCTCTCTGCCCTAGTTGGTATCTGCTTCATCGATCGAGTCGGCAGAGTTCCCATGCTGGTGGCCGGCACTACCTTCTGTGCCGCCGTTCTCGCCACCATGGCTGGCCTGACTGCGCGCGAAACGGAAAATTCTCTCGGCCGCAATGGCATCATTGCCATGGTGTATCTCTTCCAGATCGGATACTCGTCTACGTGGACGCCCTTGTCGTTCTCTTACTGCGCCGAGATCCTCAACTTTACCATCAGAGCCAAGGGCATGGGGTAAGTTTATGCTTCCTCGCTCTACTGGACATGTCACTAATAAGATTGACTACAGTATCTACAGCGTGTTTACTTCGTCAGCTGGCTTCTTCAACCAATACGTAATCCCCATCGGTCTGAGTGGCATTGGATGGAGGTGAGAATTGTCCTATAGTCAGTAACACAGGCCGAGTCAGCAAGACTAACAACGCGCAGGTTTTATATCGTGGGAACTGTCTGGAATGTTTTTGTCGCCATCGTCATCTTCTTCACTTACATGGAGACACGTGGTCTCACACTGGAACAGATCGACCAGCGCTTCAAAGGTGTCCCCCGTGACCAGCTCGTTGATATCACGCAAGTCTATTATGGAGTGAAGCCTATTACAGAGGGGGAGTTGGAGAGCAATGCAAAGATGGAAAGTAATTCGAAGCAGGATGTGAAGAACTCTGTCGAGTAGGCCTGGGACAATGGCAATGGCAACAAGCCCTGGCCATGAATTTACTCATCGTACAGCACCAAGCAGATGCCTTTAGTTAAACACCCTGAATATCTTCGGCGGACTCGACATGTTCCATTCTAGTAGATTAGCTAGCCTTGTCGATATTAACTACTGCCTTGTGACCCTTTCTGCACCTTTTTGTTCAATTTGCTCGGAACTGGGGTCAGTGTTAGCTCATTCGTGATTCCTTCATCATGCACGTAGTAATAGACCTTCTCAACGCGTCTTTTACTCGGGATAAGAAGCTTGCATGATAACATAAAGAGGAGCTATATTCATCAATATTGTAACCTAGGCAGGGGTATCTTGAGAAGAAAGATCCAACACATCTGAGAAAAACATAGGCCAGTACTCGTCCATAATCCATCGTCTCAACCGCCGCAACGCCAACAGTAATGAGTAAATACCCATCGGTGAGTCAGTCCCGCCGATACGCTCCCCCGTCAACAGCAAAGACTTGCCACTGCCATCCACGACGCTGGCCACGAATTGCCAGTTGTGACCCTGCACGATAATGCCCGGGAGAAACTCGATAGACCGCAAGCATCCATGACGATTCTGCCTTAGGCTACGCCACTGGGCAGAGTGCCATGTGCCCACCTGCAGCTCTGCATCATCACCCTCCACTCCGGGACGCTTAGTCTCAATTGAGAGGGTAATAGGTCGCGTGCAGAAGACCCCCAGGTCAGTGTGATTGAGTAGACTGGGCGGGCCGTACTCTGCATAAGTCGTCGATGGCTTGTTCCACATTGCTTCCTCTGTCAGGCCGGTAAAAGACGCAAAAGTCGATCATCTTGGATGGTGCTTCTTCGGGTCTGTATTCCGCGATGATCTGCGCAGCCTGAGACCATCGAAAGTCGGCAGGCCCATCACTCACGAATTGGCTTTTCCGGAAGACGCTTTGAAGGATGGGAGCATGAACTTCCCCATTCCATGACGTCTCGCATTCTCGGTTGATTCGACATTCCTCGGCGCGCTTCATCATTCCCTTTACCCAATCGAACGGTGGTAGGAAGCTAGCTGTGTCCTCGGTCTCGGATCGTGTGGCTTCGTCGTGGTCGAAGGCGGACGGCGATATTCTAGAACAGGGCGGCAGCTGTATATTCATCGAAGTTAGAGAAGGCCCGAGTAAATAGACGCGAAACATCCAGACATGCTTCCCTTGCTCTCGAGGGAAGCTGGCAGAATGCCACGCCCTTCAGCAATATCCCGAAGCTCGTTGAGCAGCTTATCAAGAGACTCGGGGTATGCGTCGAGTATGAAACTGCCAGTGTTGGACCCGATGTCGTTCATTTGGGCATTGCGAATCTGTCGCGAGGGCGATGTGCGGCTGGACACTGATTTCGGTTTCTTCAGGACGGGTACCGAGCGACTGGAAACGCTCGACGCTAACGACGAGGTGCTACGTGCGGAGCCAGCCGGGAATTGGTGAGCCCATTGCTAAGGCTGATTTTGTTGGAATCGATTGGGGCGTGGAGTATTGTCATCGCCCGCTTCCTCTGATTGTGCCGAGTCGGTTCCGTCGTCATCGGGATCTCTCTGTCGCTTCTGAGGCTGGCGGCGATGGAAGCTTGTGAGAGCCAGTGTTGAGCCTCCGTCGCCTGCGCGGTCCGCTTTGCTTCGTCTCGTTGGTGGACTCGGAAGGGAAAGGGAGGGGATTGCCTTTCAAGTCGGTAGTAGATGAGAGCCAACTAGCAACAGCGGCTTCAGTCGCGTACATTCTGTCTCTGACACTTGGTCAAACGCGTCATAAGCTGGCAGTTGCCGATTGTGTCGTGTCGTCCCTTTTTGAAGCGATTGTTAATGTGACATTGCCGCCAAGACCGAGCGGTTGTTGTGATTTGTCGCCCTGCCAACTGCTGTGGCGCTGTGTGGCTCAGCATGTTTTGTGGCTGTCATCTCATTCCATCTGTGCGCGATGCAGGTACAGGGTAAGCTCAACTTGAGGTTCACCCTCGAAGACGATCAAGACAAAGAGTGGGCTTGCAATTCGGCATTTGACGATAAGGTAGACAAGTTGCTGTTACGGATAAATCAGTTCTCATCTTTTTTTTCAATCGCTGCCATGTCATGATCTGCATTCCATCATGCCAAACACGCGATGCTCCACACGTTACTTCATTAGATACAATCCAATCGCGTTCATCGTGACCCATGATCCAGGTGAGTAATGATACAAGACCCGGATCCTCAAACACGGGAAGATGGTTCCCTATTTCTATTGAATAGTATGCCTCATGTATAACTACGCTGGGCTTCTGGATATCATGTCCATGTTGGAACTGACGGAGTGTGGTTGATCGAAAGGGATTGAGAACCTTTTGAGAGTTCCGTCGACGAGCTGAAAGGGTAGGGTTCCGTATCATCTTCCATTCGATCTTGGAAGAGCCTCGCATTGTAACTGGTTCCTCAATGATGCTCTGAAAAAGTGGTGCATCATATACATTAATTGTTGAACCCGTTAGCCATGCTCTTTGACGCACACCTGCCTGTGAAGTACGGTACTCTACCGGACGAATCAGACAACAAAGCATAGTGTGGAAGTCTGAAGACGTTTATTACTGGCTGAAACTCGCCAGTAATCCTGTCTGAGAAAGACTTTGCTTATTTCATTGGAACGTGAGGTAGTAGAAGCAAGATGAAAGACAACCGGACAGTGTTGCCACAGATGGAGAAAACAAAGCATAATTCCTATCTCGCGGATGAGCTGTAGATGTCATGTTTTGTTTGTCAGATAAGATCGAAGCCGGACACCTGGCGCTGAATTTTCAAGCAGTTGATTTTCACAAAGATCACTTCAGGATGTCGGTTCTGCCCAGTTCAAACCACCCATGTATTCTGTTAACTTTTCCTTTCTACCTCATGCTTGTAGTTATCCTTTCTGGCCCACCTCTGGGAGTAGCCCTCACGCAAATCTCGGCCACCAGGAGTATCCATGTTAAAGATGCCAAAATGCTGCTAGAGAGATCAATGATTTGCGGTGTTTTAGAGCACTAGACTTTAATGCTATGATGTGTTGATGATCATGTTATTCTTTTCGACTATGTCCCACGGAGGCATCATTGATACCAGGAGAAAAAGATAATCAACCATGAGTCAATTGTTGTCCAAATCATTCTGGCATTCCGCCGTAGGTCGATGCAGGGGCTGCGACTATGATCATCGACTGACCGCTTTGAGGACCGCTGTGCATCCCTAAGCGAAGTGTCCTCACGAGCTCTTCCGAGTTTTATCCAATGTCCTGAACTAACACTGTCGGATCGGGGCCGGCGTTGCAACTCTTCATCGCTTATTGCTAATGGCTTGGCGGCAATTTTGGCTATCCCTCAACAGGACAGGTGAGGAAGCACCGATATCGCGCAAAATGTCCCTCACAGTAACCTCGTTGACCATGTACCATGGTCAACGGACCAGGCCCTGATGTGATGTTGATTGATAAACCAACCAGACCTCCGCAGTGAGTTCCATTAGCTCTCCTGACATCGGATAAGCAAGGATCTAGCCAACTAAACCTACGACTCTTCGGAAACATATCCTCTTACGGCCCAGTAGCTGCTTGGCAGCCGATGCTAAAAAGTCTCGTGGTACCAAGTAAATTGCGCAATTCTTCTGCTTCTGGTGCGAGGCAATTCTTGCAACATGCTGATAAGCATCCTCAACTTGGGCAGGTGGTAGTTAGGATGAGACCATTCTACACAGTCATGCATGGGATCACAACTGGCCCATGTCAATCACAGCATTTTATGGTTTTAGTCTTGAAGACTGTGATGAAGAGCCACACACGTCCCACCGGATACCCGTCTCGGAATCTCGGTGTATAGCAAGCCCGTAGCGACTAGGACGCGGGATTTTCTGCACTAGAGCCACCGCATCTCCAACAACCCCTTGTCGCTCTTCCAATATCCGAGTGTAACTCCGTTTCTGTGAGGCCCTGGCATCACGCATCGGGTTGTGGGGGGTGTTGAACCGAGTTCGGACCACGCAACAGACAGAGCTTTGACTGGCCACCACGTGGTGTCCAGCTGCTTAGTTCCTCTTGGCAGGTTCGTGTTCCTGCAGAGAGGCGCACTAGAGAAGTAAGGTTATCAATGTTGGGATGAAATGGCGCTCAAACGGCCGGCTAAGCCCCGATCCTTCGCTTCTTGGATAGGCCCAAACATCTGATTGAAGGAATCGTGATTCCCCCTGCAGCCAACTACAGGGATGTTAAATTACGGCACTTGCTTTAGCTTGGACCACCCACTCACATCTAATCTTATCGAAAAGATCTTATCTGATCATGTTCATTGCATTTTCTTGCTGCTTGTAGAATCCGGAGGGTCCGTCCCGTTTTGGCGCCTCTCTATAAGTAGCATCAGGTTCGGTGTGCTTCATCAGAACCCTCGTCTCAACCTTTTCTCTACGTCCCACGATCCTTCTTTGACTGTTCATTCTCTACACCCTCCCATCGGTATCACCTCGGTGTGGGACGTGTCAAGATGGCATTCATCAGATCGTTTTTCTTTTTGGCTCCCCTTCTCTTACTTCCCAACCTCGCTCTTGGTGACGACGTTGATACCTCGTTGGGCACTCCCAGCCCCTTATCAGTCGACACCACTAGATTCATTGTCGAGTTTTCCGGTTCTGCCAAGTTCAAGAGAGATGATGGTGATGCTGTATGTCCTTTCCAGTAGTCTCGCCTAATAGACAAGAACTTTACTTACAACCATGTCATAGGGCGCGTCCGAGTTCTATTCGGTCCTGCAAGACTCGGGCCAAGATGTCACTCCATCACTCGTTTTTGACTCGGAAGTCTTTCGAGGAGTTTCGTTTGACGTAAAGAACGCAACCAACAACACCCTTGCCGAGATTGAAGCTCTTCCAGAGGTTGCCAAGATTTGGCCCGCAGCATTCTTCCACCTACCGGTTGAAGGGTCTGCTGCTGTTGCTGACTCCGACTCGCGACTCAATTACCCTGCTTGGAGTGTTCACAACGACACCAATGTGGCTGCCATGCACCAGGCTGGTCACTTTGGTGAAGATGTTGTCATCGCAATCGTTGATTCGGGCATTGACTATACCCATCCCGCTTTCGGTGGCGGATTTGGTCCAGGCTATCGAGTCGAGGCAGGTTATGACCTTGTCGGCGATGACTATGTGGCCGGGGGTGAGTACAAGCCCGACGATGACCCCATGGACTGCTTGGGCCATGGAACTCATGTTGCTGGAATTGCGGCGAGTGGGGATTCGTACCTCCCCGGCGTGGCACCCAAAGCCCGTCTTCGTGCTTACAAGGTGTTTGGCTGTGCTGATGGCACCTACGAGGACACCATCGTGGCCGCGTTCCTTAAAGCATACGAAGACGGTGCTGATGTGATCAATGCATCTCTTGGTTCAAACAGGGGGTTTCCGGACAGTCCAACAGCCCTTATCGCGTCGACGATTGCCGCAGCTGGGGTTCTGGTGGTTTTTGCTGCCGGTAACAGCGGCTCCACGGGCCCCTTCTACACCAGTAGTGGCGGCAATGGCGTTGGAAGTCTTGCAGTTGGCAGTGTTCAAGCCGAGGATTGGGTTGCATATCAGTTCACAGCTACTTCTTCCAGCGGAGAGACCCGAGAAATTGTGAGTCACAACTCTTGCCGGAATTGACAGTAACTAACAATCGATGTGAACAACATAGGCTTATCTCAGCGACACCTTGAGGCAGTTCAACTTGAACGGCACTTTCGCGGCTTTCACTCGTCCCGATGTTAGAGAGAACACTGCATGTACCTGGGATCAGCCCACGGGGCCCAAGGACTCTGTAACGGTCATTCCGTAAGTGAACCAATATCGAAAGATGGGTCTCATGGGCACTAACAAACGGAAACTATAGCAAGGGCACATGCGTATGGCAAATCCAGGACTCGAATGTCATCGGCAAGACCAATAGCATCCTGTATATCCAGACAGAGTCGGGAGACTGGGAACGCCCAGATCGCGCTCTTTACAGAGACGATCAACCTCAGAATTGTGAGTCTGGAGAACTGGTTTTGAGAATGACGTGACTGACGGGCTCTTCAACACAGCTGCTGTCATCCTGTACGAAGACGGTGACTGGATCATGAGTCAGGTTGAGGGTGGCTACGATGTCACATTTGAATTTGTTCATGACAACCAGGCCATTTCTATCCCTCGATCCGGCTTTGCAGGTGGAAGGATCAATGATTTCAGCTCCTGGGGGCCCACTCTTGATGCCAGGATGAAGCCTGAAATCTCTGCCCCTGGTGGCTCCATCCTGTCCACCTGGCCGGTGTCTTCGGGGTCATGGGCAACCTACTCGGGCACTAGCATGGCAAGTCCCTACATTGCGGGAGTCGGAGCTCTTTTCTTTGGCTCTCGTGGTGGACGCTCTGCTCTGGGCTCCAAAGCTGGCCAGGTGGCTGTCGAGCGTATCATCGCGAGCGGAAGACCGATCCAACATAACGATGGAACCAGCAACCCTGCGTCTGTTGTTAGACAGGGGGCAGGAATTGTTGATGCTGCCTCTGTCATTCTGTCTGGCACCTCTGTCAGTCCAGCAAACTTGAACCTCAACGACACGGTTCACTTCAAACCCTCTCACGAGGTAGTTCTCACCAACTCCAACGACGAGACCGTCACATACCAAGTCACTCATGAGGCGGGCATCACCATACGCACCAAAGGAAACGGGGATGCCTGGGTCTCTAATGAGCCTTCGTACTCCAGTGACGAGGGCGAAGTGGCCACAGTTTCGCTCTCTGACGAAACCTTCACCCTCGGTGCTGGCGAATCTGCTACTCTCCGCCTTGATTTTGTCGAACCAGCGACCGTCAGCGAGAGTTATCTTCCTGTCTACGGTGGCCGCATTCTTTTCGGGGGTTCAAACGGTGAGGTTGTTTCTGTCACCTACATGGGTAAGTGGGCACCTGAGCCAGACCATTGGCATCTAGGGGTTACTGACCATAATGTATAACAGGTATCAAAGGAAGTATATACGCAAGCGACACTTGGGAGATGCACCGAGGGGTCCCCATGTGGCTTAGTGGATATGGTGGTTTGATGGAAGAGGGCCACGAGTACTCATTGGAGGACGACTCTGATGTGTTCCAGCCCTATTTCAATATCCTTTGGTCCACTCGAGAGATTGGCTTTGACGTAAGATTTGGGTTCCTGACTCGTTGAGAACTTGCAGCTGACTTGCTGTGACAGTATGTGACCAGGGATTGGGAGCCCAGTGACTGGGTCTATCCCCCTGTTGCTGGTAAGAACAACTGGATTGGCTCGGTTCGGACTCGGCCCAGTGGTCTCAATGATGAGATCATCAACTTCCCACTGGTCAACTATCCTCGGGTCTCTGGAGCCTTCTATGTGGCATCTCAGGGATACTTTGCCAACGGCTCGTCGATTCCTGATGGCGAGTATCGTATCCTTGGCCGAACAGTCCGTACCTTTGGAGACATGAACAACCTCGACGATTGGCAGTATGCGGTTTCACCGTGGTTCACTGTCAAACGAGATATCAAGCCCACGGATACGACAACCTCCGAGGTCGCGAGTTCTACTACCCTTGCGAGCAGCGTCACCTCGGATGCTACGACTACTTCCGAGGCACCTGTATGCACGGCTGGTGCTCCTCGTCCTGTGTCTGTGACAGTTTACGTTGGAGATGCTGAAGAGGGCCACAAGCTCTATCTCTACTCAGACTTCATGGCCGTAGATCTCCTTGGTGAGCAGTCACCTCTGAGCTGGGCGCTTACAGAGAACGGCCATCTCCAGTCCAAGTCTCCGACCACTGGCGCCGATATCTTTGCCGCAGTCCACACCAACGCCAACAGCTTGGTGTACATGTATCCTACATCACGCATCACGGGAGCATGGTCACATCTTGAATGCCACGCCACTACTGAGGGCACACTGAGCTGTGTGTCTGGCGAGAAGGACAAGTTCTACATCTGTGATTCCGGCTCAGGTCTCGTGCGCCACGGCCCAACTATCGTGGACGGCTGCTCAGCTCTGACATTCAAAGCTGATGACCTTCCGGATCCTTGTGCCACTACTGGGCTCTCATCAACCACTTCTGATACGCCTACAGCCGCCACTGGCAGTGCCACAGGCTCAACCACAGAATCCTCCGCTGAAACTACGTCAACGGCTTCATTCATCAGCTCCATCACGACATCGGATGCATCCACTACCAGCACAGCTATCACCACCAGTGAGACCATCACGTCGACAGAGGACATGACGACATCTCAGACCACTTCCATTTCTTGGGATAGTGAAGTGTCGACGGATTCTACATTCACCACCTCGATACCGACGACTAGCCTTGTGTCTGAGTGGACCTCCACATCTTCAGACTTGAGCATCATTACGGAATCCAGCACTGTCTCTTCTGAACTAAGTACTACGTGGGATTCTAGCACCTCCACCCTCGGATCAAGTGCTTCTTTCGAATCGAGTGTTGGTAGCTCTGAGTCAAGCACTGCTATCTCTGAATCGAGTCCTACTACCTCTGAACTTAGCACTACTACTGCCGATTCAAGCACTGCTTGGACTTCCAGTGGTTCTACTTCAGAATTCACCACCTCTTCTACCTTCTCTTCAGAATCGACAATCATCTCTGAGTCGACAAGTACCTTGGAATCCAGCACAGAATCGGAATCAAGTGCTGACGCAACATCCGCCAGCGTCAGCAAGACCTCCGAGAGCTCTTTCATCAGCACAACCTCTCAGAGCGCTTCTGTATCAGTGACAGGGGACTCAGACTCTTCATCCTATTCAACAGCCACTACGACCTCGACGGCAGTAGAGACGAGCTCATCTCTAGAGACCAGCACAGGGCAGTCTTCTACGGAATCAAACAGCTTCATTTCTTCCAAGTCTTCGAACATTCCTTCTTCATCTTCTGATCTCACACTATCTGAAACTAGCTCAGGCGTTCACACCGGTACACAGCCCCTTTCGAGCACGTCCTCAATCCCAGCCGACACGTCCAGTACCCGGACCCAACACTTGACGACGTCGACCATCTTTGCCACCAACATTGTCACTATCACGGCATGCCCCTCAAGTGCGAGAAACTGTCCTTCGTCCGACTATACGACGATGATCACTACCGAGATCATCGCCATCAGTACGACAGTTTGCCCGCTTTCGTCGACTGACGGCATATCTTGGATTGCCTCAGAGACGAAACACCTGGACGAAACTGGTGGATTGGGCGCCCCAACCATCTCCAAATCGACGCCTGTCACAGTCACCAGATGTCCTGGGGGCATTTCACACTGCCAAGAGTCATTCAAAACAATTGAGATTCTCTACGCGACTACTGTGGGAAGTGAAGAAGATCCCAGCACACAGCTGGCGGAGGTCTCGTCGCACAGATGGGACGGCGATTCCACCAGGTCGGCTATGCCTATCAGACCAGCTGACTCCAAGGTCTACGCCTCGATTCCTACAGGAGAACCTTCTGGCCCTTCTACGGGGGCCTTGCAAAGTTCTGCGCCTGCACATGATGGAAGCAGCCAGGATCTCAATGGTGGACAACAGCCCACCAATGACGACAGTGCAAGCCCTTCAACTCTTCAAACAAAGGATTCAACGGCTCAGCCAAGTGGTGAGTCAACCTTGAGAGTTGCTGGCACTGTTACCGGTGGTGCCACTGGACCTGTTTCTACTCAACCGGAAACCACTCAAGACCCTACAGTTGTTAGTAGCAGTGCATACCGGCAGGGCTTTAATGGTTTCGTTGTTGGGGCTGTGTTTATTCTTTCTGTCTTTAATCTTCTTCCATAGTGACTTACACTTTAGTTATAGCTCTATTAATAAATCGGCATTGCCTGAGATAGAATCGATTGTAAAGAGTCAAAGTTAATCGCCTCCTCGAGGTCCTTTCTAGTGCCTCTTGCTAGAAACCATTGATACAACGCAATGGCCAGATGGTTGAAGATTTCTTGCCACATGTAAGGTGGTTAAATGAGGCAGTAACTGCCTGCCGCACAACACGAATGGCGTCGCCTAAATCATCTGGCGATGTCGTCAACCGATGTTGCTGTAACAACCCGCGCGAGTAATGGCTTAGGAAGTGACCTGGACGGGCGTCATCATCTCTCTTTGCAGTGCAAGCCTCTTCGTAATACTCTAGTGCGTCGCTAAGATCTGATTGGGATCGAGTAGTGCAGAATCTTTAGTAAAACAGCGACCTCAAATCGTCGAGAGCAGCCGCGCGGTTTGGGCGGTCGTTTGGGAACATTTGAGCTGCCTGTAACCCAAGTCCGATGGCCTGCTCCAGGTGACTGTCGTTGTTCGTCATCCGTCAGCGAAGGGAGAGCTCAAGAGCTATGTAACCGTAATAGAGCCCTTCGAATCGAGTGTCCAGACACTCGAGGCCTGAGCTTAGTGGCAGTGAGGTTTCGGCAGCTTCATCAGCGGCCGTCTGGTCGGCCACGCGGAGACGTCGCTTGCGCGCTTGCTCTAACTTTCTCGCATCTTTGTAATGGCTTGGTCTAAGAATTTATTACCCAGATGACTGGACTCACAGTCCGCAGCCTAGCTTATCGAGAAACTTTACTTTAACTCGTCATGGATGGCCACGACCCGCTACCAACTATTTTGCTATGCTCATTGGTATCGACGCGTATCCAAGTAGGCCCCTGAGGAGTTGCGTTAGAGAGGTTGAGACTATCGAGATGGCCCTTGAGAGGCGCCTGCCTAGTTCGGTCGACGTTCAGAGTCTCACAGCAAGCAACGAGCCGGACGGAAGGGGGGACATGACGAAACTCCGGCATAGCTATCCAACATGCGGCAACGTGGCATTGACGTTTGAGAGAGTCACATCCAAAGCAAAGTCCAGAGACTTTGTTCACATGCACTACTCTGGCCATGGTACTAGGATGAAGCCCTGCTGAGACTTGTCGAATAAGTCAACCAGAGACTTACTTAGCATTGGTTCTCCTCAAAGGAGATCAAAGCCAGATATGTTACTTCGCGGTCCAAAATTGGCTCTTTTCCTCAAATCTACTACTGAAAAGGGTCTGGTCATTACTCTTGTCCATGACTGCTGTTTTTTTGGCGGGTGTGTATCGCAACTGCAACACGGGTGACGACATGCGATTTCTCCCCGATGACTTCCCCGGCAATTTTGACCCATCGACATATTCAAAAGATTGTGCCGTTGATCCCACGGATAATCGACCCGTTCAGAAGACTGTGGCGGGTCCATGCGGGACAATTGGCTCATAGATCCTGGCCGATACGCCATCCTCGATGCGTGTGGCCCACGAGAAGTCGCCAAGGGGGGCTTTCCTATCAAACGGTCTGTCAGAGCACGGGTTGGCCGGAAGACACAAACACATCTGTCGAGCCCAAGGCCTCTGCGAGGGCGACCGGTTTACCTTGGCTCCCTCAACCACGACGAATGATAGCCCTGCATTGGAGGCCTATGTGGTAGATGTCGAACAAGCTAGACCTCTCACGTCTGACATGTGACTTTGTGATATCTCACACAAAGTTCAGACTGAATGGGCCGTCAAACCACGGAAATCCTTTCAACTGGTCGGCCCCTGTTTTTACCTGGCGCCAGACCTTCCTTGCGATGATGCTATACTCAAGCTGTCAGGTGAACGGCTGCCAATAAGGGACGCGTTGGCCAAGGGCGCCCATGAAGAATGGGACAAGGTGCTAGGGCAGTTGGATTATGAGGAGAGCAAGGCGTAGATTTAAAGCACCGATATTGCTTTATTGTACAATCAATCGTCTGAGTATTTGAGCCTTTGTTCAGAGAATCACGACAAGAGCCAACACGCACGTCAAGCATTAACGGGCCCAGGCTACTCAATTCTAACACCGGCTTATGACTGCAAATTATTGGAAACGTTGTTTACTAGTTGGTCAGTTGCTCTTGTGTTTGATGCAGACGACTCTCAATTTGGTGGCCCAGCTCGATTGGAAGGCTCCTGTGCTGGACACATGGGCCCGTCACGTCCGGCGCCCATGCAGAAGATATTATCGGGGACAGTGTTCATAATACGGCCGCATCCCAGCTTCTCCTTGACAAATTAATATTTTAAAGAATCGGCAGCGGAATTTGAAGATCTCAGAGGATTTGCAATCTAGATCCGCTCAATCTTAGATGTAGTTGGTTCTTTCTCAACGTCATCATCATCTCCAAGCATTTCTCTTTCCTTCTCCGACTTATCGTTAATGAACTTGCGAGTTGCTGCGGCAGCGTCACCCTTTCGCCCAGTGTCGAAAAGAACAGACACTTCCTCGATGGTCATGTTTCTTGAAGGCGAGGTTAATTCATACGCCAGGAAGCAAGGGATGGAACAAGACTTACCTAGTTTCAGGGAAAAAGAACAGAATGAGTACCAGATACATGGCAATGACAGCAATGTAGACGATGTAGCTGTTGGAAGTTAGTGACAATGTCAAGTGGTGAGTGAATCTAAACTTACTATTTCCACGCAATGGCTTCAAGGGCCACAGGGTTGACCCATTGGTTAAAGGCCAGCGCAACACTTTGAACACTGAGTTCGATACTGAGACCCTTGAGTCTCAGGTTGTACGGCAGGATCTCAGCGCCATACGCAAACGGCAGCGGTGACCAACTCATGCAGTAGAAGGTCTTGAAGATGTACATCATTGGAACCACGGCGATTCCCACGCTGCGGGAGGGGTTTTCGGCAAAAGAACCGCTGAGGCCAGTGATAACAGCATAAGCAGCGCACATTCCAGCGGTTCCCGTGATCCAGAGCGTGCGGCGACCGACGCGCTCTGCACTCATGGCTCCAGCGTAGGCCCAAAGAAGAGACCAAATTGCCATGCCACCATTGATGCCAGCAATTGCACTCGATGACGTAATTCCCACAAGCTTGAGTGCCGGCGAGAGGTAGTAGGCAATGATGCCATTGCCGACCCAGTTGGAGCCCGTGCCCATAGTGACTAGAACAAGCAGCCGCCGCCTGTTACCAGGAGTCTTGAGGAAGTCGGTATACTTGGCGTTGTTGTTTTCCTTCTCAAGTTGTAGAGCGCGGCAGATTTCATCGTACTCGTATCTGACCAACTCATCGTTGATATCACCGTTGGCGTGTTCATCGGCAAGAACCTTGAGGGCTTCTTCGGATCGGTCGTGGTCGACTAGCCATCGTGGACTCTCAGGAACGAAGAGAAGATGGATCAGAACAACTGCTGGGGCAAAAGCCTGAAACAAACAAGGTGCTCGCCATCTCCACTCGGTTGACGGCCAGGAAAGGGCCCCGTAGCCGAACCAAGCGGCAACAATCTGGCCCACGTAGTAGTTGCTGTAGTAAGCTGTGGCAACGTACGGCCTAAGACGAGGATGGGCGAGTTCCTGAAGCAGTGCAATGCCTGTTATCTTCCCAAACGGCCCGCTTGCTCCAATCACTACCCTCCCACCGATGAAGGTTCCAATGTTCTTGGCAAAGGCATTGAGGAAGGCACCGAGGATCAGGAGGATGGATCCAATGGCCAAGCACCACTTTCTACCCCAGAGGCCGTTTATCCAAGAAGCTGCAAAGGGTGTAACGATGGCAGGGAGGAACAAACTGGCAGATATGAGGCCGAGCGTGCTTCCCGAGGGATAATTGAAGTATTCCTCCCACTCGGGGATCGCCTGCAACGCATTCATCAAAGAAGCGTCGTATCCTAAGTAGAATACAGCGAAATAGAAGCCCACACAGTGCCAGACATTCTTGCGGAGGCCCGGATCCTTGTACCATGTTGGGTGCGTGTTGTTTTTGAGATGCATAAAATGCATCTTCTTGGCCGCTTTTGGCTTCAAGAACTCTGTCACAGCCTTGAACATGTTGAAAAGCAAGGTGAGAGAAGTAACAGAATGGGAGAAATATGAGGGGGCGTCTTGAGGTGAGATGTTTGAAGGGAGATGTGATGAAGTGGATGGTGATACTTATAAACTCCTTTCTCGTGCCTTATGCGGGGTAACCTGGGGAAAACCCGGGGTAAGGGTGACAGGAACTCATTGGTCCTTGACTTACACACTGTTACGTCGGAACGATGTCCGGGTACACCAGTATGTCAATCTTTAACCTAACATGGCGAGTCACGCCAGAAGACAACTGGCTGCAGCTCAGGCTCCTCGGGGACCGATCGTGTCAGTATACTCTGGCCAGGATAGGTTCATGTTTGGACTTGTTCTCTTCCTTACTCTACCTAGAGGTCAGAGCCAGAAGAAATGACAAAGAAGTGTATGATCATTTATGTTGAATCCTCAACTCTTTGGTTCCGAACTTTGGATGAGCCTCGACAGAAAACAGGTTCCCTATCCTACCATTATGCCGCTATCCCTTGAGGCCATAGCCGTTTTCAGCCCATTGGTCACTAAACCTCACTTATTAGCGTCGGCATCAATGCCGCAAGGCCTCTTCTTTGGTGAAGCAGGGATCATTGGGTCCTAATGTCATTCACACGTTGGTGTGAGTCTTGCAGTTACTTGGAGAAGAGGATAAATGAGCGGATGGTGGTATTCAAAGGAGCTTTTAGGACGGTCAATTGTCCGATTGGTGGCTGCGCCAAGGGAGATCCACTCCCATGAGGGACCTACCTTAGGATCAGTAAAGACCTCAGGTCAGACCGTGAGACACGGACAGTGTCCCTTTTCTTCAGGCAAGGCAACCCTACAGGTGTCCGAAACTCTCCCCAGGACTTAATAACTTGGGGTTACTAGACTTTACCGACGATACCTAGACCAACAACCTTTCGCACCAACTAGATGAATGGGTTGATCCTTAGATGAGCATGTTCCTAGGTGAGTTTCAACGACTGACTCTAAACTGGCAAGATTCTCACATGCTCTCTTGACATTAGACAACCAGGAAAACTTTGGAACTTGTCTTTGTAACGGAGCTTTATTTCACTTGCAGTTTGCAAAGCTCTACCGTGGCCTTGGTTGAACTGTTCGCTCTGATTGCCTGCTGGAAATTTCTTATTCCCGGCCACCGCCCTCTCCGGGTCGAAAACCGACGCTACGGCCAGATGTCCGGCCCAAGATGCGGCATCAGTGTGGATCCCAATCTCGGTGCATATTGATTTTGATAGGTGTTTGTTGTTGCGGGGTTAACCATCTATTTAACGTGATTCGCAGCCGCTGTGACAAGTGTCATTGATCATTAGGTTAATACTTTACCATGACTTCAAAGAAACCCATTGTGCTCCGTCTTGGAGAAGATATCAAGTATAACCACAAGTTTTTCCAAGACGTATTTACCGATAGATTCCAGGTCGTGGCCAATCAAGAGCCCGACCGAGAATCATTTATCAAGGCGCTAAAAGAGAAGAAGTGAGACGTGAACCCACCCTGAAGAGAACCATCTCTGACTCCCTTCTCTAGATATGGTGATTTCTCGGCCATCTTTCGCCCCCATTTTCAGACGGGAGGTGAGATGGGCCAGTGGGACGATGAACTCATTGCTCTCCTCCCACCGTCAGTTCGCATCTTCGCATCTGCTGGCGCAGGCTTCAACTGGGCTGACGTCGACGCACTCGGTCGACGCGGCATCTGGTATGCCAACGGCGCTGGTTGCAGTGACGAGGCTGTCTCCGACACAGCTCTGTTCATGATCCTTTCCGTCTTTCGAAACTTTTGGCGATCACAAAAGGGCGCCCGCACCTGCAATCCAGATGACTTTGTTGCCACACACAAGTTGGTTGGAAGTATATCCTTCAACCCACGCGGTCACATCTTGGGCATCGTGGGACTAGGAAACATCAGCAGATTGCTAGCACACAAGGCACGAGCTGCACTGGGTATGGAGATTCACTATTATGATGTCGTACGCGCACCACCCGAGGTTGAGCAGGAGCTTCAATCTACCTACCATGCTACGCTGCACGAGCTTCTCGGGGTCGCGGATTGTGTCACTCTCCACACACCGCTCAACGCGCACACCCAGGACCTCATGAATGACAAGGCTTTCGCGGCCATGAAAGACGGTGCACGTCTAGTTAATACGGCACGTGGACAAGTTGTCAACGAAGACGCCTTGATTGCGGCACTTGAGAGCGGCAAGATCTCTGCTGCCGGTATCGACGTTCACTACCATGAGCCACAGGTGTCAAAGGTACTGGCTGCCATGGATAATGTGACCATGACATGTCATAACGGAGGCGCTGCCATCACAACGCGGATCAACTTTGAGTTGAATGCCATGAAGAACATACTCGAAGTCATTGGCAGCGATGGCGAGATCCGTGCGGAGCCGATAACTCCGGTAAACCGGGAATCATTTAAAAGCTCTTAGGACGTCGCTGGAGATTAGTGGTGCATTGAGTAACGTCATTAGCCATTTAGACATCTATATCTAGCCACTTTTTGGGGTATTTTGCATGGAAGAAACATGTCCGCAGGGAGTCATGATGAGTTGTAGCCATACATATGGCCCTTTTCAAGAACGGAAGCTGGATGCTGCCGCTGACTTTGTACACGTAAATGCTGTTGTAAGAAGTGGCATCTTTTGAAAGTTGGCTTAAGAACCATAGCCTACCTACACACATCTAGCTAAAGCAGTGCTAAGAACAGATTGGCCTCGCCCACGTCCCTTCTGGGCAATGGCTGCTTGAAATAGGGAGGCCGCGTTTCAAGTTGTCTAGCCCACATTTACAAGCGCAGAGCTCATGGATGAATACAGGATGAAGAAGTCAAGCGTTGGCTCCGGAACATGCCATCTAGATAAATCGTTCCAATACCTAAGCTGCATGTGCATATTGTGCGACTGATTACCTAGGCCAAAAAGAAGGCCGTGTCTAAATCGGTTCAAAGGCATTAGGCAAGTGCCATCAGCGGTGTGTGCCCTGGTGAACATGTCAATCACATGACTCGTGTCGTCCTCATACAAGCCCTAGCCGACCTGATCCTCGCCGTAATCCTCCTGACAGGTTGACTCACGCTAGTTATCAGTTTTCCGCTGCAGGGAGCAGAAAGGCCAAAAAAAAAACAAGGCCATTGTGTTAGCATCGGGATATGATGCTATGATGTATTAATGATATGTTCTTTGTTATGCTTGAGGCGTAGCCCTCGATGGGTTAGCTGAGTCGGAAGACCAACAAGCCCCGAGGGCAAGCTGATTAGACATGGTTTCACCGGTATGAGTCAGCAAAAGAGTTACACATCATGCATGACCAGACTGGAAAAACCTAATGCAAGCTCTCGGGCTCATTGTTGCCGAGGGGTAATGTATAAAGGCCCCCAACCCATTACTGTCGACACTCTGACACCTTTTTCTCTCATCACTACTTGCACGACTAACACCATGGAAATCCCAGATCAGCCAGCGAATGAAACCGCCAATGATAACCCTCAGGCGATACCGGTCCAATTCCACAACTTTTCTGTCCATTCCCCTTATCTGATCACATGTGGTCCTGGACCAAACGACCCAACAGTGCCAGACATAGAGCGGTATCGCCAAGAGGGTCCCGGCCAGGATTCCAGGTATCTTACAACAATTTCGCCTCCTTGGCAGTCTCTGTCAGAGGAGATGCAAAATTCAATTCGCCAAGAGCTCAAGATCTTATTCTTCGAAGAAACAGCTAACGAGCTGCGTTCGATGGATACCTATGCTGTTAAATGGCTGCAAATCTTAGACATTCCACTCGTCAAGTGGCGTCGTCCGGGGGAAGTTGACATCAAACCAGAGGGCATCATCGAGCTTCTTAATAAAGAGGCCATGATATATCTTGACCAGAAATCGATCCTTGGCAGCGACTATGGTATGCTCGGTCGATACATTTTTCGCAAGTGGCTTCACTTGTATAATGGACGACCGCCATTTCAAAGGGACAGCTTTTTCGCCATTGCGGCTCGATTTCAGGATGAAGAACCCAATGGGTTAGATCGACTATCAAAATATCACAAAGACCTTTCCCGGATGCTCTCGGCGCATCTTGATGACTACGTGGATTTCTATCCATACGGTGGACGCTCTCAGACGATAACACCACCTCACTTTCAACCAATACCCGACCGAGCAATTCAGTCATTTCGCGACCATAAATACCTAATTCGTCCTCTATTCCGAGCACTCTACATATTTGTCGATGGCCAGGCTCTCGCCGAATACCCTGGGACATTTCCAACTCGACGAGGAGAGGCCGAATATTGGCTAGATTATCGCCAACGTCTCCTCATCCAGATGATCTCACGCGTCACTGTCCTTCTAGTGAAGACGGGAGATGAGTCCCATTTGTCCTCTCCTATTAGCTTTTTGCCTTTGTTTGACTCTGGCTTAGCACTTCCCGTTAATCGTCCAGACTATGAGGACGGGGTAGAACCAGCTGTTGCACGAGTAAGATTGGACACTGCTATTCTCTTTGTCTGGGAACTGCTAAATAGGGAAGAAGTTACTAGCAAAGAAGCTGCTAATGAGGCTAAGAGACGACAAGAAGAGCAGGAGGCATTCTGTGAGGCATGGGTCAATGGGGTTGTTGCCCATTCACAAGATGTTGGAACTGATACTAATGGATATTCTTGGCTTGCTATTCGACGTGCGTTAGCAAAGAAGAATAGTGAGGCTTTTGATGATGATCAGGTCAATCCGTGGTGGGAGTCATTACGGCATTGGACGGCCCTATGACTTAGGAATCTGGTGGCATCTATTGGGAGCCCAGCCCAGAGGATAAAGGACGAGATTAGAGAGTCTGAATTTGACTTGAGCTATCAGAATATAGTTGAGCCAGCTCTCAGATCGGTATGACGACAATCTGACTTGCCATACTTCGTATCTATCTTAAGTAGTTGCGCTAAATGAAAGCTCCCCCTTTTTGAAATCGGGTCAGGCCCATCTCCTCAAGTCAATTCTCCCTGTGTTGTCTTGCTCTCCAACAGCAGCTAGACCTTGTGCTGAGATGAAACGTTTTCCTTGAGCATCGTTGCGGCTTAGCCGCATCCATCACTCAGCTATCTGCAGCTAGGGCCCAGATTTCCTCTCGCTAAGCGTGACCGCAAGGCAGCAAGAAGGCTTTCCCAAAAAAAGCCACTGCGATAGCATTGGGATGGAGTGCTAGGACTTAGTATATTGGAAATGTGTTCTTTGTGAGCCCGAAGATCGTGCCCCGCTAGCGTTGAGTCAAACAAAGTACGAGGCAGGGCAGTCATGATAGAGTGCCAAGAGGTAAAAAAGGAGTATCCGATCATAGTTAGTCCTTAAAGTAGTTAGTTGCAAGAGAGCCATGCCAGCCGGTTTAACAGGATGTAACCAATGTATACCTCCGTTGTGCACTATAAATTTCTCCTACTGGATGCGAGGGCGTGATTGTTTATTGGCAGGACTTGTGTTTTAAGACGCAATATAGATGGAGAATCTCAACTTTATACCAAGTGCTTATACAGACTTCTCTTCCCCAACTTCAACAAGCTATCCCAATCGAATAGATCGCCGCTTAGGTCGCCCTAGTGAATAAAAGAATGAAAGAAATACTTCCCATGTCGGCAATCCTATTGCCTCGGCTCTCTCACTTGGGCTCAACTCTTCAAAAGAGTCATCATAGTCATCGAGATCGTCCTGATCATCATGTGTCTCTCGTAGGCACGGCCGGAAGAAAATAGAGGATGGCTTCAACATGATGATACCAAAGCGTTCCATGGTGCCGCTGCCATTAGGTTGCACAAGAATGATAGCCAGGGCATCGCCAGCCAGCGGAATGACGATTCCTGTTGTTGAACCTGGTACCTCTTGCTCGTTAGACATGGTCCCATGCCCAAGACGCCCCTGTAAATCGACCTCTACGTAGATCTGGCCACGTTGTGGAATATCAAAGATCTTCCAGCGCACTTCTGAGAAGGGGAATTCCTTATTTTCGGCTAGCTCGACCTCGACGGAGTCAATGTTGACGATGTATGGCTCGACCGGGTTATGGACCACGTGGCTCTTTTCGAATCCCTCCATGGATAGCTGAATTTGGACCGTCAAAGCATCCATATGAATGAATTTCGAGAAGGCAGATTGCGGGGTTCCATATAAACGTCGTAAGCTGTCTTTCGAGTCCCACCTGAGCAGTGTGCCGCCTTTCAACTCAGACGTTATATGAACTGCCATGTTGGCATCAGGAGGGCGTGAAATCGGCGAGTTACTTGACCTCGCGAGGAAGTAAACCTGTTTCGTCCAGCCTGTCCAAGACCAAGAAGGGAACGCATCACATCGGGGCGAGCCGTCAGTGCCATTGTAGAAAAGCATACCCCACAAAAAGCCGCTGACGACTTCAGGGACAGAGACAATGGCATGGTCATTGTAGACCATCAGAATTGGCGTGCCGAGGTAATGACGCAGCGGTTGCTGGGTTGTCTCAAATGCGTGCAGGATACCCAGAGCGGCATTCAGCCTGTCTTGAACAAAGGTCAAGTTACGCTCGCTGTACGTCTCGAGACAATCAAGCAGCTTCTTCTCTCTTTCAAAAGAACCTGCAGACATGACCCAAGGGGCATCGACGATCTCGTCAATGTTCCATCGCGGCTGGAGCGCAGAAAAGCCTGACTCGCCGGACGCCATGCGGCCGCATTCGTAGTAAACTCCTGCATCTGTAAAGAAAAGACGACGACGCGAGAAGAGTCTTTCTTGGTACGTCCACGCTCTTGTTGACCAGGGCGACCAGCGTATCTCTTGTTTCATGCTGTGGAAACGCAAAGATGCCACCGCGAGGTTACACTTGCCAACGCGTATAGGTAGGACGGCATTCTTCAACTTCTGCGACACTCCAGGCAGATAATCATTATCCGAGACTGCGACAATCGTCACGGTTGCGAGACGGTATATTTCGTCCATGTGGCCTAGTTGAATTTGCATGGCGCGAGGGTCGTCTTGCGGGATGCAATATCTATCGACCCAGCAGTATCTGAATCCCAAGTCCTTGGTGACCTTGATGGCATCCGAGATCAATTGCGGTAATGCGCTTGGGTCTCTGAGTTCCCCGCTCTTATCAAAGGGCTGGCAGGATGCATCGTACGCCTGCTCGCCCCATTTGTAGCTGAGCGCCGTGTAGATGGGGTCTGGGCCAGGATCGACGATACGCAGTGCTTGTACGTCGATTACTTGGAATGAAGGGAGTGCGGTATCCCGTGGGAAATTTCCGATGCCGCATATTGCTGAGTCTGCATGACTCTCGTAGCAATGATCGAGAAAGGATCGCAGTACTTGGATGTCGAGGCGTGTAGAGCAACTAACTTCTACCGCCCCACTGCGACTTTTTCCCAAAGAGTTCTGGTCAAAGAGGTATAGGTCTGTAGATATGGCATCGAAGAGTGTTGCAGGTTTCTTCAGGACCTGCAGTACTAGGGTTGGGATGGTAGTTGGATCGGCCAGCATCTTGTCTCCATCGAAATTTCTGCGCTGCTCGTGCCAGCCTACCGTTGCTCGTGCCAACAGTGAATAACCACTCTGATCCGATTGAGCAGTCGGGGCCACTGTAGCCAATAAACGACAGACCGGGCACGTAGAAGGCAATTTGGACCATGTCTGAGGCGTTCCATCGAGATCTGCCACCTCACGACTATTCAAGAGCGGGGCAACACTCTGAGGTACTGATCCCAAGTCCGAGGGGTCCAAACCGAATATGTCGTCAAAGCCAATGGCATGACACCGGCTGCAAATGTCTATGACGACTTTTTCCTCGGCTGATGTTGCGTCTTGGTCCATTTCGATGATGGTGACAAAACCATATCACATTTGAGGCGTCGAGGAAATGGAAAAGAGAACGGCTGATGAGCTGACTCATCCAGACGCAGTCCACATCAGGACTATTCTCATTGGGTGAGAGAGAAGTTTGAGGCTTTTTTGCTTACTATCTACCAACTGTTCGGTTGGGAGGCTGGCCACGATGGCAATGACCCAACGAACCCGAATGACACTGAAACCGACAGAGTCGACCAAGCATCGGAATTTGTAGGTGGCCCGTTCTCGGTTGGACGCAACCACAATGGGTTTCATGGGTCAAAAGTAGAGCCCTCTTGGCTGCTCGACTGGCCGTGAGCTGACGCAGGGAGTTGGGAGTGGAGATAGGATTGGATCAGTAGACATGTGCGTTTTAAACAGGGAGTATATATTCAAGGAAACGCCGCAATGATACTTGAAAGTACTCTCAAGTTGTTGCTCTTTGAATATCCTTCATTATAGCCGGCTTGCATGAGGCAACATCTTAAACCACGGCCACGTATCGCAGGCCAGATTCTCTTTCACAAGAACAAGGACAAAATCCGGAAATTTAGTAGACATTGAGGCTGCCGATAAGATAATTCTCCATGAAAAGCTTTCTTATAAACACCAATTGTATCTTGGGGTAATGTCCACCATCAGGTGTTCGCACCTCTGTCTCAGTCACATACGAAGGCGGCTTAGCGAGGAGTCGTGGTGACGTTGGGCACAGTTGTGGTTGGCCGCTTGGTGCATGTAGTCTCGGGGACCGTGACGGTGCTTGAAGCGTGTCAGCTCTCTCGCCAAGAAGTCGAGCGTTGAGAAGAGGCTACACGTCCCCTCTCCCCATGGCAACGTGGAATAAGAGCTAAGTAACTTACGTAGGTGTGCAGGTGATGACTTTCACCACCCAGACGACGATGCAGATATCGATATCAATATTAATGTCGCCCCGTTCCTCGAAGCCAGACTCGTCTCGTCGTTCCTCGAGGTCACCCCCACGCGGGAGGAGCGGTGGGACAGCAGCCACAGCCGTAGACAAAGACGTGGCAAGAAGAATGACTGGGGAAAAGGCCTTGAGAAGCTGCATTTTGATAAGAAAATGATGTTCGAGGAGGGATGGGGATTGTAGGAAGGAAACGGTCAAGATGTGGTCTGGTGATGGGATGAGATACGGGGCTGGAGCTTTAATACTTGAAGCCCATGAATGATTTTGGCCTGCTGTATACATAATCCATCTTTTTCTTACAACTGAAGATGGCGCAGGTTGGAACAAGGACACTGCTTTGTGGAATGCAACCGTTTGCATGTGGAAAACCCAAGACAGGTCGTCTGATGCAGTCTCTGGTCGTCTTTAAAATGACAGGACCTGTCTAGTCACTCGTTTACATGAGATGGAAGTTCTTGTATTGTGACATGAACCCAGTTAAGCCATGTCTGATTGTCTCATCAGTTCAAGGGCGCCGGCTTCAGCTTCAACTTGGCCTCGTACGTCGCTGATGGATCAGCTGTGATAACGCCAGGTCTCAAGCCGGATTCCTAAGCCATATTATAAGGCAGGGAGGCATAGAAATTTAACGGCCAAGATTATCAGACGGCAGGTTTTGAGTCTAGGGAGCAGACATGTCGGTAAGCTGGAAAGCCACCTGTTGTCACATTCCCCATTTCTGCTCAGCGTGGCGCACCATCATTCTTTACCATAAGCGCTGCTGAATCATACATGCAAAGTTTTACAGTGTTTCTAAATTTCAAGCCCTCAATTGCACCCCTGGAGAGAGGAGTCCTCTTGTCAAATATGTGACTGCATCGGAAGCCGTAGCTTGTCTGTGCCTCGCCGAGAATTGAAGGAATGTTAACCTATTAATTTTTTTTCATTAATATAAAGCTCGAGAATCTACGTACCCATACTATCTTCCATTTGAGCTTCCCTGTTATGCGCAAGTGTCTACTCGTAGTGTCTACTCGTTTCGTGGCAGGTCGCTCGTGTTTGAGTACTTCAGGCTGGGTAGCCTTAATGCGGCATCCAGGGCTAGGAAGCTTACCATCTGGGGTAATTAGTTTTAGTTAGGTGGTTGACATATAATCGACCTCCTGTATGATTCACGTTGGGGTACTTCAGCATTCCAATGTAGGCCAATAAGAGAATTTATTGGTTCATAGGAATAACCCTCGGCCTTGTCATAAGTGGTCAATTATACGGGAGTGTACTACAGTGGTGGACGCGCCCAGCAGCCCTATTGCCACTGCTGGCGAGGTTTCGGTTCTGACAGATGTACACAAAGCCACAATGGGCATATGCATGAGACCTGATCTCAGTGCGATCCATTTCCGTCCCTTTGCCGAGTTCTAGACCGAGCCATTAACATCAACTAGATCAAGAAAAGAAAAGAAAAGTCTGAGTTTACCCAGCCAGGCAAGGTAGCATAACTCGACGTTTGGCCAGCAGGCAGTTTTGCCCCAAAGCTGACAGACGCCAAGCAAAGTCGGTACCTACAAGCGAGCTTGAAGCACCTGAATGTCGACAACAGCCTAGCGGAAGGCCTGATACCTATCCAACTATGATCACAAAACCAACGGCGGAGCAGCTCCGAGGCTTGCGTCTACCATTCGTAGTTCTAGCTGTAATAAAAGGATAGTTCCCAGGATCAATGTGACATGTGTGTGAAACAGTTTTGTTTCCGTGGCTTGCAGATTCTGAGTTCAGCTACACATCTACCCACACTGGGATTCTGTCGAATTGACCAGTAACGCGACATTGTAGTCTGTGATTTCAGCATCACATGAATCGGGTTCCAATGCCTAGAAAATGCTGAATTCCAGTGTTTCGGCTGGCTGAACACTATGCCAGACGCGGAGCCCATGACTAGCTCCCCTTCTCCAAGGCTTGCTAACGACGTCCCCCTTACATCCAAACCAGTTGTTAGCGACGCTGACGTGGCTGAGACCGTTAGTAGTAGTCCTTACGATCATCGGGAAGCGAGGGGTAACATGTGACGCATGTAGACGGTCTAATCCGGGCTTGACTGCCCTCTCGGCTCTTACAGCTCACAGCAGTCTCGTACTTATGGCAACATTGATGGAGCGGTCTAACACGCAAAGGGCACAGTCATGTAATACGCGTCCTGTTTCTTTCCTCTCATGAGTGGCATCTATCGACCATAGTCGCTACAGATTTCGGAGAGAGATAGAGGGATAGGCCTGGCTGATAACCAAGGCTAGGTAAAAGGAAAATAGCTATTTGATCTCAATCCCACGAGCAAGATGGAATGTGTTAAACTTTGGTGTTGTCCATGTTCTAACGAACCTGAATCGCATCATGCACTCCAAAACCAGACTATGCTCCTTCTCTGAAAGTGAGACCTATTAGTAAATGTCCTTCCTTTGAAAAGATTGGGTCCTTCATGTCAAAGGTACCACCTCCAGGGAAGATGAATCTTCCTTGGCTGTTCAGTGACCGCTCCAAAGACGACGCCAGATTCTCTGATGTGAGGGAAAAGGCTTCGATGTGATATTTGACTCTCTCCTCCAATGGCGAGGCCTTCCTGTCCTCCGCAGCCTCCTTCATCTCTCGTTCCCAGTCCTCAGCTGCCTCCCCAGTGCCGTCTACCTTGGCGTCGTCTTTGACGATTTTCACATCAACGACAGGATCCTCGGATTCGACACCAACCAACAGCTTTGCCCCTGTCTCGACAGCCCGGAGATCGATTGTGGTGCTCCATTTGATCTTGCAAACCATTTGGAAATCCCATGATCCTACACGAGACTTGACTGTGCGTTGCGTATCCGTGTTGAGTTTGGATGAGAAGTTAATCTTGCCCTCGCCAACTTTCGGCTCGATGACGCAAGATAGTTCGGCCTTGTTGTACCAATAGTGTTCGTTTCTCCTATGCTTATATGCAACATGTTCGTACTTATCATCGGTCCATCGCTTATAGTTCTCATCCACGTCGCGGTATATCATCTGAAGCCCTGTGCCGCTCTTCATTCCAGCGGTGGTGAGTTGAGGCTTGCTCAAGGCCTAGTCTGGGTCATCGTGATCAGGGAATCCGGAGCATGTCTTCCCAATATGATTAGCCATTTCCCATGGCTTGACAACCGCGAGCTGGAGCTTCCCGGCCAAGTACTGATCGAGGAAGATTCCCTTCGACATTGCCAAGGTACCACCAATGCCGCCATAGAATCAGTCGCCCGACCAGCGGAGGTCTTCGGTTGGCATCTTGCGGAACTGGGTCATTTCTGTGAACAGAAAGGCATTATGATCGCTCTTTTCCGAACAAACCTGTACCTCCACCCGATCAGGTCTGTAATTTATGGTCTGCAACCTCACAGATGTGGGAGGAAAGTGAGGGGCATCCTTGGACACCTCCTTGAGACGCTGCTCCTTTGTCTTTCCGTCTGACGACGGATCTATCTTGACGGCGTATCCAAGAACTTTGTGGTCATTCTCTTTAAGAAGAACCGATTCCAGGTGGGTGCTCAGAAACATGCGAATTTCGGCTCGGCATTTTGTATTCTGGCCCTCTGGTACACCCGGAGTTTTACAATGGTCCCAGGCAATGTTGAGGATGTGGGGAGTTCCAAAGTCAATCAGGAGCTGGTCCACGCTGTATGATCCCGGCAGCTCGATTGAACTCCTGATCTCGTCTGGAATTGTCCCCATCCTTCTGAAAGAAAAGTCGACAAAGAAAGCCAAGGACCAGCCCTCGACATCAACTATCACTCTCGTAGGTGGGCCAACTGGGAGCGGCAATCCATAGGAGAATGATGGCACCCCAGTGGCTCTGGAGCCCCTGCTTCTCTCCAGCTCGATATCTGTCCAATGTCTCGTCAATGGTGCCTGGATTCGCACCTCACCCACAGTCAAAAATGAGGTTTCTACCGACGCCTCTGGCCAACTGACCGTCATCCTCCGAAGCGAAGGTCTTAGTACCCCCGTTATAACTCTCACCAGTGGAACTCCCGACAAGAAGATCTTCTCAGGCGGCAGGCTAGAAATCGATCCCATGCAGAAGCTGTGGTCAACCATTGGCAAGATCTCAACTGCTCAGGATCTCAGGAACATGAAGCTGCCTGACGGATCCAGCTTTGTGCGAGAGGGTCTTTCTGACAAAGAGCTTGAAGAAGCCGCCAAGACACTCTCCCACCTGCACAATGTGAAGAGCGAGATGGCCGGGGATGAGTCGAACGGAATCTTCGATTCAATCAAGGAAGGTTTCCAGGTAGTTGCCCACCGCGCCTGGGGAGCCATCCAAAGCATCAGCAACAAGATCAAAGAGGTGGTGATAAGCGGTGTCAACAAGGTCAAGGAGGTGGTGGACATTGCCGTCAAGAAAGTCAAAGAGGCGTGGAATTTTGTTGTCGAGGTCAAAGACAAGGTGTGGAATTTCGTCCTCGAGACTGCATCGCAGGTGGCAGCGGCCATGCAGACCGTCCTAGACACCGTCGTCAAGGGCTGGGAGGCGCTCAAGCAGAAGCTGGCCTTCATCTTCAACTGGAAAGACATTGTGAAGACCAAAAACATCATTGCCAATATGACCACCCAGGGCATTGTACTCCTCGCAGACGGCACGCCCTATATTGAGATGAAGACGCAGGCCTTCTTCGAAAAGTTACGGGGAAAGATCAAAGAGCTCAAGGACAGCAGCCTTCCTCCTGGCTTTGACAATTTGAAAACAGGTAAGAATGAAGACATGCGAAGAAAAGCAAGAGAAAAGGACGGTGTCAAAGACAAGCTCAACAAAACGGACAAGGACACCAAGACACCTCAAGCACAATATGCCTCGTACCACATCAAGCACAGCGGCGGCGCAGAAGTCAAGGAAAACACTCCATTTGATCGCATCCTTTCTCGGCTCAGCGACACCATGGACGAGGCAGGGCAGCTCGCTTCCCGCCTGGGTGACAACGTCGGGATCCTATTCGCTCTTACCAACGAAGTATCCATCGGCACCCTCTTGACCAGTCTGGGCTTTGAGCTGCTCGAGGACATACTCGACGTCGTGGAGAGCTTGCTGATGGCATTCCTGGGTTGTGTCGGCGAGTTGCTGGTCTTGATTGTCGACAAGATGAACGAGCAGATCAAGATCCCGGTTCTCAGTGCATTATATAGAAAGGTCAGTAGAGGAGCCGACCTTACACTCCTCGACGCATTCAGCCTAGTCGTGGCAGTTCCAGCCACCATCGTCTTCAAGATTGCCATGGGCAAGAACCCATCCAGGATGGACGGTGTTGAGTGGCTTACCAAGCCCAACGCCCTGCGCGGACGACTCGATGCGCGAATGGCCGGGCTTCGCAGCGAGTCGATTGTAGCTCCATATGCCCCTACTATCACCAAAAGGGCCGTAGCCATCCCTATCACTGATAACGACACCAAGACTAGTTCACATGCCGACGAGGGGAAGCAATCCAACAGCAGCTCAAACATGGGGCCTGTTGTCGCACCATTGGAGGTTCAGAGTTTCGGAATCGAAGCATCCAACGGCGAAAGCACGGAGGAAAGGCGGCGGAGACTGATGATGGAGAAGAGTTTTAAGGAATACTCGGAGAGCATGCGCTTCGGGCATCAGCTGCAGCATGTGAGCGTCCCCGTGGGCGCACTCATTGACTACAGATTCTTTGTCTGGCCATCCCTCTTGACACCGCAGAAAGGGGCCGCGCTCGCTACCTGGTCCCCTTATTGTCCCTCGTCAAATGGATGGGTTCCTTGGAACGGTTCATGACGTTCGATGACATGGCCAACTTGTCAACCTTGGCCAAGATACCTGGGTTTCTCCCCAGATTTGTCATCTGGATTGCCAGCGGCATCCCTATCATCGCTTCCTTCGTCTCCAAGAAGGTGAGCCACGTCCTCGGAGTCATTGCGGGCTGTTTCGAGGTGTTCCTGCTCGCCTGGCAGCAGATGGAAGTGCACGCAGAATTCCACGAGTACTCGATATACCTGGCTCTGGAAGAATGGCTGAATACGATTGGGAACATTGTGCACTACAGTGCCGGGGTGAACAAGCAGGCTGCCGTTGCTAAGGCGGCGCTGGTGTTGTGTAATGCTGGCATAGCAATGTCCGTGGCAAGGTCGATCGCTGGGGTCACGGGGAATACCACGCGTCTGTATTCTGGTGTGAGTGTTGGGCCATGAGACAATAGCTACAGTTGCTGTCAAGTTGGTTGATTAGAGTACTTCCAGGGTGCGACGCCCCGAATAAATATGTAAATAAACCCTAACATCGAGAGGTCTAAGCTCACTCAGATGTTATATTAAGCCTAGTGGCAGAGGCGCAGCACATGGGCTAATTGTCGAATTACAACCCCTGTTAGTCCTGGTAGGCACAGCGTCATCATCATTCGAGCTTCCCCTCTCGGACCTCATTCCTTCCAGGCAACAACATCTGGAATCTATTTCAACCTCCTCGTCAGCACAATCATAACAAAACGGAAACAAAAATTAGGCCTACCTACCTACTGAAGACCCGCGGTGGCAAGATGAACAGCCGCCCAACTTCAACCCTTCCAGGCTGCTCAGCCCAGCAAAGCCTTTCCCAGACCCCAACTGTGAACCCCCCAACTCCCAGATTTCATGGCGCTATTAATCATGGACATCCTTCTCCGTACCGCGTGTACCCACGACCAGCCATCTTGAAGCCTACTTCGTCGCAAGCGCTCCACTTGAGATCTATTCGACCTACGGAAGATGAAGACGGCGCAACCAGGTCCTACTTCAACCACTCCGACGGCAAGCGAATCAATACCGATCTGGTCTTCACCTCGGCTCTCAAGAAGCAGTACCCCGAGCTCGACCTTGTGGTGGTCCCAGAGTACAGCAACGAGGGCAGCCAGTGCAATCTGCTGGCTTTCGCTGGCGCCGGCTACGCCACCTTGACTCCTATCCAAGACAAGGGCGACCTGCCATCGTCGCTTGAATGGACGGTTTACTTGCCACCCGCTCGTCGCATGGATGGCAACAAGGGGTATCTGGGCGAGAGGGTCGTCTTCGGAAAATTCCTCTACCGGTGGGAGGGAGAGGAGTTCATCGTCTACCTAGTCGACGGTCGGGATGGGTCGGAGCCCTACCCGGAGGTCAAGAACTATTACATCCTCACGGCCAATGTCTACAAAGCCAATCAACTTGTTCTTACCGTCGGATCATGGGCAAGCGACCTGCACAATGAAGTCTGGGTCTTTGACCAGGGCTTTTTCCAGAAGGATCGCGAGCTGTGGGAGAGCGCGCAGAAATCAACATGGGACGCCGTCATTCTAGACGAGGATATGAAGAAGTTGCTCATCAATGACCACAACTCCTTCTTCGAGTCGAGGCAGACGTATGCACGTCTCGGCGTGCCATGGAAGCGAGGAATCATCTACCATGGACCCCCGGGGAACGGAAAGACTATCAGCATCAAGGCTACAATGCATATGCTAGCTGATAGAACCCCTACCATTCCCACCGTCTACGTTCGCAGCTTAGAGTCGTATATGGGGCCCGAGTACTCTCTCCACATCATCTTTGAGAAAGCTAGGGAGTTTGCGCCCTGCTACTTGGTGTTCGAAGACATTGATTCACTCGTCACACCGATTGTAAGGAGCTACTTCTTGAATGAGGTTGACGGCCTCAAGGAGAACGATGGCATTTTCATCATCGCCAGCACCAACCATTTGGAACTCTTGGACCCGGGCATCTCGGTAAGTGTTCGTCCGTGGGCGGAAATAACCTCCCACTAACAGTGCAGAAACGCCCATCTCGATTCGACCGAAAGTATTACTTCCCCGACCCAAACATTGACCAACGAGAGGCATATTGCCGCTTCTGGCAGGAGAAGCTCAAACCCAATAAGGACATCGAGTTCCCGGACAAGCTGTGCAGGGCCATCGCTGAGATCACGGACAAGTTCAGCTTTGCCTACATCCAGGAGGCATTTGTGGCCACGCTGCTGGCTATCGCCCGGCGGTCAAAGGCCAAGCCGACAATCGGAAGGTCTGCGGATGCTTGGGTGCTGGTGAGCGATGATTTTGGCTCTGCCACAGTCTCGGATGAAGATGACCTGGACAAACTGGAGCTCTGGGTCGAAATGAAGAAGCAGGTCAAGTTCCTCCGCGAGGGCATGGAGGAGGAAGAGAACGCATAGTGGGGGCTTAGTCTGCGGTGTTTCTTCCTAGTATTAATTTAAAAGAAGGAAATATGCTCTTTATTATTTCTTAAACCCTGCTATACCTAAGATAGACTTCCTAACTAAAATAACCCTCTTAGTAAAGAGGGGACTACCCTTAGAGCTATTAAACAGGGCTTAGTTTAATAAAATTACTATAATTATATTAAATAAAGTAGGAATCATATCTTAAAAAAAAAGAATTAGCAGGGTCTCTTTTTAATATATAATACATATATATATTAAGCTATAACGTACTTGATAAGCGAGTATCTCAGATAAGCGAGTATCTCAAAAATCCCTCAACTTACATTATTCCTACTTAATCAATTAATTTATAACCACCTAGCATATCACAGATGAATTATAAGGCTAGAATACTTCTTACCCTTTAGGCCCTTTAGAATAACCTAAGGTTAAGTCTCCGACGCGCCGCATCGATATATATAGTCTCTTAGAAAACCCTAGGTCGCTAATAGAAAGGTATTCTTTCTATATAAGAAACTACTACGAAATTATATAAGCTATTAGATTTAAAGGAATAGATCTTTATTTATTTTATTCTTAATTTAGATTCGCGAGGATTTCCCCCCTAGCTATATAATATTAAAGATATAGCTAATTAATTACTTACTGACCGGGATATATTACTAATTAGCGTATATTAGGCTTTAAACTTTATTAAGTAATACTTAGCCCTTTAGATATATTTTTTTCGGAGGTATAATTATTAGAGAGCTAAATATAAAGACCTAATTATTATCTATAATTAGTTTTAGCTTATAGTGAATATAATCGCGAAGTATA
>JAPFTC010000211.1:0-38828 GCA_030779165.1 Fusarium sp. MBC 441
TTATAGTTATAGCCTGGCCCTTCCTTAATGGATTAACTGAGTCTAAACATCGTAATAGTTTATACTGCCCATTTTCATAGGTATGTAGGCCTATATATATGGCGCTCCTACTGCCACTGCACGACGCTGTGCTGGCAAAAGCTAGGTAAAAGACTGTGCCCTCTGCTGCTAGATGGTCAATCTTGGGCGTGACGGCGAATTTAGAACCGTAGCATCCTAGGTATTTGCCAAGATCGTCAGCGACCAAGAGGAGGAGGTTTTTATTGTCCGGGGCCGGGACAGCCATCGCAATATCTAAGCAAACTGGCATAAACTTGGAGCTAAACATTGAGAAGCATCGCGATTTGAGGTCTTTTTCTAAGGAACCCCTCACTTTTTCCACGGCGGAGTCTTATCCGAAGGACTAGCAGGTCTTGCCGAGGAAGGTATGTCCTGAATAAATGGCGTGTCGGGATCGATATGGCTCCTGAGAATAGCAACATCGGTTGTGTTACGAAGTTGAGCACAACCATTCGAGGATAAGTCTTGGTGAACTGGAAAGATTAGCTGCGAGCTCCTCTCACTCTGCCCTTTTGTATATCAGGCGATCAATGAATAGCTATCTTAAGTTGTGCGTACACGACCAATTGATGTAGCAGCAGTATCAAGCTGAAAGTCACGAGCACAACATTCATCTCCGTAATCTACCCAAGCAAAGTGGATTCGTTTGGAGGATGTAATTCACCAAGATTATTGCTCATCGAGATACAAGACGACACTGGCCGACGTCGGGGCACAGAAAAGTAGTTGCATAATTAATGTACTCGTACTCCCTCTATTTCCATCAAGATCTGAGCCGGATTATCTTTTGGCGTCGGATATCTATGTGTGGGAATAGCGGAAATGTCTCAGGATGGGTTCAGAAGAGACGACTTCGGCAGGGTTATCGACAAGTTGTGCATCCTGGTCGCGGGCTGGGCCACGTATAGTTATTGTAATGCTGACATAGAATTTGAGTGCCAGTTGCTCAATAAACAACAGGCGCTCGGACATAAGTGCAACTTAACAAGACACCTCTTCAATCTGAATCCATTCCTTACACCATCATGCGCATTCTCTAAACCACATATCTGAACAGTGGACTCCTGTCACCCATATCCAGCAGCTGCTTATCAGTGTACTCTGCCCTCACTTCGTGCTCCTGCTTCTCATCACGCTTCTTGTTGATGTGTGACAACACGCCTCGCATGACGAAAGTAGCCAGGATAGCCGCAATGACCAGACCCAGGGAGAAACCGTAGCCCAGCCAGTAATTGGGGGCTTCACGAGCGAGGAATATGTTGGAGCCTGGCAAGTGCCGGGTTAGCAAGATTGAGTTCAGACCTCCTTCCAATATGGATTCTTACCAACAGCGCCTCCGAGGTTACCAAATGTCATGAGGAACGCCATGCCAACTGCTCGCTTCCACGAAGGTGCAAGGTTGTTAGCGATCCACGAAATGATGCCAATGATTGCTGGATATAGACCACCGGTGATACAAAAGAGCATGGCGTATGTGAGACCGGGATATCGCGGATGAGGGATAGCTAGAAGAGCGACGAAGCCGACGGTCGAGACGGCATAAGGGCCGACAATGAACGGCCATCTAGTCTTGTATCGATCCGCAGCCCAAGAGAGTGCAATGGTGCTGATGACTCCGATGAAGTACACAGGAATTGTTAAAAGCTGCGCGTTTGCGGCAGAATATCCTGTAGAGGTTAGTCGACCATAATCAACATCTTATCTGGCGATTCATGCCTGCTTACCTAGCTGATGAATGATGGTAGGGACTGCAAAGCTAAAAGCGTAGATGCAAATCTGTGGAGGGGTAGTCAGAAAGGTCTTGGTCCAAGATCAAAGTGCCAGCGTAGCCTACCGAGTGACCCCAATACATGATGACACCGATATAGATCTTCCAATCGAGGAGAGCATCACGGATGTAGCTCCACTGGAACTTTTCGTCCGTTCCGACAGTTCCAGAAGTGGTTCCCGAATCATGCTGCAGACGGCTTGAAATAAACACCTTCTCGTCTTCGGAAAGGAAGGATGCGGATTCAGGCGAGTCGGGGAGGAGGAAGGGGATAGCGGCGCCGATGACGACCGTCAAGATACCTAGATTAACACGTTAGATGGCATTCAGCAGTACCGTCCTTGTCTTTTCGTACCTTCGAGAATAAAGATCCATCTCCAGCCTTCGAGCCCCCCAATGCCATCCATCTTGGAGATGGCGTAAGCCAAAAGACCCGAGAACGCACCAGCCATGGAAGCAGCTGAAAAGAAGATACTCATCCTCGTCCTATGATAGATCAGCGTTGGAGTAGCAACCTATTGACTTGCAACTTACTGGAGTTCAAATCGGCAGTACCACGTAGTCAAGAGGTAAGTAGACGCAGGAAAGAAGCCTGCCTCGGCGAGGCCCAGGAGAAATCTCGTGGCGATCAAGTGAGAGTAACGCTGGACAATGCCTTGCAGGGTCAATACCTAAGTCTTTGGTCAGCAAAACATTCAACGGCCAAATATGATTCTAACATACCGTTCCCCAAGCGATCATCATAATCGCGATCCACCAAGAGGGTCGCATTAGTTTGAGCACAACGTTGCTGGGGACTTCGAATAGCCCATAGGGAAAGAAGAACACCTGAGAATTTCAGCTCGCACGCTCGGAAGTAACCGTCGTTACTCGGGTTTACCATAAGACACATATTGTACTGCTTGTCCGTCAATCCTAGGTCGACCGCCATTCCTGGGGGGGTGTTAGTTTCGAGTCTGGCATCGCTTGTGGCTCAGCTCACCAGCAACTTTTGCGTTGCCAATGTTTCCTCTGTCCATGTATGACAGAAGATAGGGGATCGCGAGAAGTGGTAAAAGTCGGTAATCGATCTTGCGAAGAACGCGACGTGTTTCGGCTCGATCGTATTGAGGAACCTAGGTACATACAGTGGTCAGCGTCAAGACTGAGAGAAAGATCAGAGTCTCTTACATCCTCTTCACCAAGTGCGTGCATCTTTTCTTCCTCAACATGATCAATGTGCGCGTTGGCGTTGTTAAGGTCAGACTTGGTTTCGCGATCCATGCCGGCCATCTTGTTCAAAGTCGATAGAGGAGAACGAGAACAGTTTCAGGGTTGACTTGAGAGGAGAAAGATCATCTCAATCGGCAGAGCTTGCCCCTTTTATTCACACCAAGCATCATAGCAACTCTCGTGGCGAGACTTGGCTCTATTCAGGAGCCATGGCTTCCTGGCTTCCCCCCGAATCTGGGGATAAGGGAATCCCGGGGTCGAGTCTGGGGTACGATCTTGGGGCTGAATCCTGGGGTAATTGTTCGTTCATCAACCTCTTGGCATGGAGAGGGGCTGGCGGAGGTCAGTCCGACAGAGCATTTAGTCTAACTGCCAAAGGGAGGGTTGGTGCATTCCTAGAACCACGTAGGGGGGGCTTCTTCCCTTGTGGAGTAGCCGGGCTTAGGGTCCTGCTCCTCATTGAGGCTTTCGGAGCGTGGATCGGAGGTGGCTCCGATACCCATGTGATGACAACTAACATTTCTGATTCGCAGAGATTTAGGCGACTGCTCTAGAACCCGAAATGCCTGACTCAGGTGAGCCGGCTGGCCTACAGGATTGTTTTTCGGATAGGTTGAACCAGGTCTTCTCTTCACCACTGTCGGAGCCACGTCCGACACAATGACAGAGATTCAAATGTAGAGAACGGCTCCGACGCGGTCCACCAGGTCCGGTCCCTATAGCGGCCGTGATGGTATTTCAACAAGGTAGAATGGAGGTATCTCTGTATCTAGACATCAGGGTTCAAATAGTATATGCTTCTACACTCTTGTCCCTTTGCATGTTCAAACTCCAGCGCCAACACTTCATTCGACATCACAATGATCAGCAAACCAGTACTCAGAATCGGAAACGTGTCGGGGGCGACGGGTGATAGCCCCTACGCCATGGAGAGGATGGTCAAGCACGGCAACGTTGATGTCATCACGGGAGATTGGCTTTCCGAGATGAACATTGCTTGGAACGCCATTGTGAAGCAAAAGAACCCAGACCTCGGATACGAGGGTGGCTTTCTTGATCAGCTTGAAGTAAATCTGGACGAGATTGTCAAGCAGGGGATCAGGGTTGTCACCAACGCTGGTGCTCTCAACACACAGTCGCTCACTCGACAAGTACGCAAGCTTTGCCAATCAAAGGGATACGGTGACGTCAAGGTTGCTGCAGTCCTGGGCGACGACGTGTCAGGGGCCATCAAAGACGCCAAAAGCTTTGACGACTTCATTCATCTGGACCATGAGCAGAAGAAGCTCAAGGACTGGGAGCTTGAGCCATTCTGTGGTGCAGCGTACATCGGATGTCGAGGCATCGTCGAGGCCCTCAACTCAGGAGCCCAGATCGTCATCTGCGGAAGATGCACTGACGCATCGCCAGTCATGGGTGCTGCAGCATGGCACTTCCAATGGGCTGAGGAGGACTACGATGCCATGGCTGGTGCCCTACTCGCTGGCCATCTTATTGAGTGCGGCCCTTATGTCTGCGGCGCCAACTTCTCGGGCTTCAAGGAGATTCTGGATGACCTCGTAGATCTCAGCTTCCCGATTGCCGAAATCGACAGCAAGGGCCAGTGCGTGGTTACGACAACGTCTGTCGGCGGCGGCAGAGTCACCGAGGATATTGTCCGCGCCCAGATCCTATACGAGCTTCAAGGGCATCTATACTTGAATCCAGATGTTGTCGCCGACCTTTCCAAGGTTACAGTCGCAGCCGAGCCAAATGGTCCCGACAGAGTTCGAGTATCTGGAGTCACGGGTCTTCCTCCGCCTCCGACGACAAAGGTCATGTTTGCGGCACCTGGTGGATACCAAGCCGAGGCGAGCTTCTACATGAACGGCCTGGACATTGAAGCAAAGGAAAAGGTGATGAGGCAACAACTAGACCACATCTTCAAAGGTCACAACTTTAGCAAGCTCAGCATCGAGCTATACGGCACAAAGACGGACGATCCTGTCAGCCAGCAAGCTGGGACTCTCTTCCTACGCATTTTCGCTCAAGCCCGACGACTCGGGGACATCAGCGCGCTCAAGTTCAAGGTCCCTATTTATGCTCTGCGCATGCAGAGCTATCCTGGCTACCATATGAACCTGGACTTCCGAACGATGGACCCAAAACCTTTCATGGAGATCTTCCCGGCTGTCATTCTGCAGACCTCCATCAAGCACCAAGTGGAACTTCCATCCGGCGAGGTAATCGATATAAATCCTCCTCCAAGGATGGAAGCGTACACCGTCGTGCGGCCCTCCTATGAGACCGCCAACCCTGTCGATCTGGCCACATTTGGTCTAACACGGAGAGTTGCCCTAGGTCGAGTCTTTCACGCGCGATCCGGCGATAAGGCTGATAATTCCAACGTGGGCTTCTTTGCGCGTTCACAATACGACGATGAATATGAGTGGCTCAAGTCCTTCCTCACAGTAGAGAGGGTCAAGATGTTGCTTGGAGACGATTGGCACAAGGGTGATACGTCTCGTCGGGTTGAGCGAGTGGAATTCCCTGGTTTAAAAGCAGTGCATGTGTAAGTACCATTCCACTAGTCCCCTTAACTAGCCTTCTCTGATCAGTAATTCTAGTCGCATTCTCGATAATCTGTCTGGCGGTATTGCATCATCTGAACGCATTGACGGCTTGGGTAAGGGAATTGGCGAGTATCTGAGAAGCCGCTTTGTCGATATGCCTGTGAGGTTTCTAAACAGAGGGTCAATTTAGTAGAGGCAAAGAAATGTCAAATACATAGATATCGTAGGATAAAGCTAGTATACATGCCCAATTCGAGATCCATTCTGCCCTCAGGTAGCGACAATTCATAGCTCAAAGTTCCACTCAAACGGTGGACGAAGCAACGCGTTATCGCCGTAGTAACTCCCAAAGAGTTCCTGAAGCTCTTCAAAACAGTCTTGGTAGGTATTGTCCACCTCTGTAGGCATCTGAGACGCAGCCAGCTGCTCGGCCGAAAAGTCGTCGAATAGTAGAGGTTCGTTAGGTTTGAAAGAGGGGTCCGTTGATGCGGTTTGAGGGTTTGTTCGCTGGTTTGATGTCGAGCTGATGTAGAAATCCGACGAGTCTACTAGAACAGCATCTGAGAGTCTCCCGAAGACTTCATGGCATTCGCGGGCGGTGTTCCAACGTTCTGAGAGAGCCACGAGGACCGTAGAGCATGCTCTTGTGTCGGCGACAACCTGCGTAATTGTTGGGTCCACGCTCAGTTGACCCTCCGTTGTTGCAGGTTGACCCTCGGCTAAGGCCCTGAACTGGCGCCTTTTGTTCTGAAAGTGTGTTCGCAAGGCGTAGATGTACGAGAGGCCCACGATGAAGACTGAATGTAGTGTGATCCACGTGTAGTTTATCCTCCGTTCCTTGTACAGAAAACAGTATGACTGGATAGACTCCTGCGCGCAGTGGTATACCAGCTCCAGGCCTGCTGTCGTGAGGGGGTGGTCGTGCGGAGAGTTGGTAGGTCGGTACAGCATCAAGATGCAGTTGGAGTACAGCAAACGATACCACTCTGGGGACTTGAACGTCGACTTGTCCTTGGCCTTGCCAGTGTTTGGGTCAGCCAGCTGAAGGGTTTCAACTCCAGCTCTCCACTGATCCAGTTCCTGCTTGAGCTGCTCTCTAATGTTGGCACAGGTTTGAGCGTCTGGCATCCTGGACTTTGGTGGGTTGTGCAGGCTTGAGAGTATCTTCCCTGTAATGACTCGGTGCCATGTGATGTGGACAAAGACAGCTGTATTTGCAGGCCATTCCGAGTTGTCAAGGATGTCGTCAACCGATGGGGACGCCGTCGAGATGGCCCCTCGATCCTCCTCGATTGAGGGATACTCAGTGTCGATGTCGTCGATATTGATGGCCATGGGTCTGCCAAGTGTGTTGCTGACAACCCTGTCCATCCCGAAAAGACTCCAGAAGCACCGCCTTTTGATTTCCAGCTCGTCTCTGAGCTCTTCTCGAGCTGACCCTGAGAGGCCTTCTGGGATCGTGTACACAGCTTCCCGGTGCAGGCCCAGCTCAAGCCCAAGCCTCGCTGCCATCCCTAACAAGTGCCACAAGCTAGCTGATGTGCTGTAAGACACACTGAGCATTCGGTATTGGCACAGCAGCATGATACTTTGCAGAGACACGAGGCCTCCCGTCTCCAGGACCCGTCCCAGCTTGGACATGGCGCGCTCGTAATGAGTCTCAGCATCTGGCAAGACTTGCCACGAGAACTTGTGCACCTGAGCCGTCGCAATGGCGAAGATCATATCCATCGTAAATGCTTCGGCGTGGCGCGTCTCGTAGTAGTGCTCCTCCGAGTACATTGCCGCCACCGTGTTGATGAGCTTCCCAGGGTGTAGGTACGGATAGCAGAGGTGATCGTGCGAGAGGTAGGCGGCGAGGAGACTCCGGGCCAGTTGCTCGTGCGGTACATCTTGAACCGGCTCCGAGGCACCGTTGATCTGTCCTCTCGCTGTCGTGAAGCGTCGAAATAGTGGTTCCGCGTCACTGTCGACACCTGCGTGCCCTGCTTGGCCCTGTAGCCCGAGCAGGTTGGCAAGTATTGCGCCGCTGGCAGAGCCCAAGTACTGCCTCTGGCCGCCGGCATTGAGAGAGAGGGAAACGACTTGGTTGGCAACCTCGTTGTTCTTTGCAATGGCGCTCCCGTCATGGTCGTCGTGATCGCTGCCCTGGGCCATGTCTTGATCGTCCTGGTTGTGATTGGCGGCATCAGACGCCACATCATCGGGAGCTCGCGCCCGTCGCGCCTCGCGCAATCGTTTGGTCAAGATCTGATTCTTGGCCTCCATCTGCCTCAATCGCCTCTCCAAAGCCTCCAGCTCCTCCCGGCGCACCATGGCACCGCGAGCATTGTAGCAACATCTCGTCCCGGCTCGAGAACACGACGAGCATGCAGGCATAACCTTATCGCATCGCGCTTTTCTCCGGTAGCAGCGATCGCAGGCCAGCTTGGACACTTGGGCATCTTCCATCATGACATTGTGGGTGTGAGTAAAAGGTGAAAAGGTGGAGTTGGGGTTGGACATGTTAGAGGTGGGCCATTGTTAGACGCGAGACAAACGCGGGGAAGGGCAGGGATTTATTGCCTCCTCCATAAGCTAGCTAACTCGGTTCGACAGCCGAGGTGGCCGACATGACGCGGATCGCCGCTAAGGATGTGGAAGGGAAAGGGGGCTGACAGCGTGAAATGAGCGGTGGTCGATTGGAGATGTCCTTATTATTAATTCATGTGTTGTCTTATGTCAACTTGACGGACCAGTATGCGTGACAAGAAGGCACGAGTGATTTAGACTCTTCAAAGGGCCTTCATGTCTTGTCTTCTACATGTTAAAGTCTACCACGAGTCTTCCAGCCACCTTGCCCTGATGAACCATTTCCACAGCTTCTGGAAGCTTATCGAATGGATACACGCCAGTAGTCACAGACTTCAATTTTCCCCTCTTGGCCAGATCCAACGCCTCGCAAAAGTCTCTCCGTGACGCCGTCAGCGTCCCCTTGATCATGAGGTTCTGGTAAATGAGCTGTTTGGGAGGGGCCCCAACAATCATCGGATCATCAAATGGAGCTGCTAGAAGTTAAATTTAGGTGGATCGCGTCTTGGTCGAAACTTACGGAGTCCGACTGCCATGATGCAGGCTCCCACTCTGGTTCCAATGCAATCGATAGCATACAAGTAAGCTGAGGGGGCCGTGACAAAGACTCCATGGGCACCAATCCCATCAGCGATGGAGATGACTTCTTTAGCGACGCCTAAGACTTGCTTGAAATCGATAAAGGCCTCGGCGCCAAGTTCCAGACACAGCCTCCGCTTGTCCTCCCCCGTATCGATCACAATGGGCCTCATTCCAAGGGCCGCTGCAATCTGGACGCCCTGGATACCAACACCGCCACCGCCGCCGGGGAACAGAGCCCATTGGCCATGACGCAAGTTGGATTCTCTGATGGAGCGATAGATGGTTGACGCTGAACACATGATGGGGCCGGCTGTGTAGTCGTCCACGCCGTCGGGTAGTGGCAGGGTATAGTGTGCCGGAGATGTTACTGCATGCTGTGAGATTCCGTTTATCACTCAAAGGCTGCACCGGCCACTCACCATATTGTTGATAAGAGCCTAGCACGCATCAATCCCTGCTAAGTCATTCAAGGTCAGGTCAAATCTACTCACCAGTCACCCTCATACCAGAGTTCAACCTCTTGGGACAATAAGCCTCCTTGTCAGTCCAGCACAGCTCGCAATTTTGACAAGTATACCACATTGGCTTTATGCCAACTCGGTCTCCAATCTTCCAGTCCGCGACGAGGCTGCCAAGTTTCACGATGACTCCAGCTCCCTCGTGCCCGGGCGATTTCACACCGAAGCTGCTCATCTTGTATCCAAAGTCACCCATCATGAAATGGATGTCGGAATGGCAGATGCCAGTGCAGTTGAGTTTGATGAGTACGTCATTTGGACCTTGACCATTGTTTAACTTGTGTCAGATCCACAAAGGGGTTTGGAGATGGTAACTGACCAGGCTCAGGAACAGGCACTGTCTGGACCTCAACTTTAAAGCCCTTGCCTTCCCGGGTCATCACCCCAGCCTTGCAAAACTTAGGGATCTCAAATGCAACTCCATCGGTAGCATTGGCCATGTTGACGACGGTGCGTGTGAGGTTTGGCTCTAAAAAGATAAGTCCAAATCAATTGAAAGATAGCTAACAAGGACCCTTAGAATTGCCCCATGTCCCAACCACAGTCATTGATACTTAAGTAAAGCCACGTCGACCCAGAGTCAACCCATTCCTTGCTACCATCGGATCCTATCCCCCACCTCGATGTCATTCCCCGCTTCCCCAGACCCATCTTCAAATCCTCCAGCCCCTCTTTTTCCGGGGTCGGGATCCGCGCCGTCCGCGGAGCTGAATTACGTAGTAGCGAGCGCTTCGGATGCTGCGCAGGTTTCTTTCGGACGAGAGTCCGATGGCGGGGGGCCTGTCGCGATGACAAATCTACTGCATGAATAACGAGATAAAGTTATGAGGGGCATACAGCAGATGCCTACATAGTATATCTATTGGTTAATTATCGAGAAGCTATCAGTTGCAACAAGAGTATACACTAACTACATCCTCCAAACCCTCAAGCAGTCCCCTCAAGATATCCAACACAATGAAGGAAGCCATCGTCGCAGAGGGTCCCATAGTGACCATCCAAGATGTTCCCATGCCCCAGGTCTCAGATCCCCGACAACTCATCATCAAGGTGGTTGTCAGTGGTAGCAACCCAAAGGACTGGAAGGGTCCTGTTTGGTACCAACGAGTTTTCAACCAAGGTGATGACATTGCCGGTATCGTCCATGCCGTTGGTGACGATGTCACCGAGTTCAAAGTTGGAGACCGCGTGGCAGCTTTCCACGAGATGAAGACTCCTGGAGGAAGTTATGCTGAGTATGGATTGGCTTGGGAATGGTCTACATTTCACATTTCTAAGAATACCAGCTTCGAAGGTTCCTTCCGCCATTCTCGAGTATTTTATTATAAATAACTGACTTCTGGGTTATAGAGGCTGCTACTGTTCCACTTGCAGCCATGACGGCTACCATCAGCCTTTACCAGACTCTGGCGTTGCCTCACCCCTGGACAAAGGCCAAGGAGCCCTTCCCTCTCGTCATCTACGGTGCAGCTGGCGCTGTTGGTGCCTTTGCCGTCAAACTAGCTTCTCTCTCCAACATCCACCCACTCATCTGCGTCGCAGGTAGAGGTGTAGATTTTGTTGAGACGCTGATTGACCGAAGCAAGGGAGACACTATTGTCGACTATAGGGGAGGTGATGATGCCACTGTCGAGGTAATCAAGGCTGCCTTGAACGGCAAGCCCCTGTACCACGCCTTCGACGCAGTTAGCGACAAGACCAGCTACATCAACCTCAGCCGAGTTCTTGATTTAGAAAAGGGAAAGCTCTGTCTCGTCCTGCCTGACAAGACGTACGAAGAGATCCCCAAGACGATCGAATGGACAGTCTCCCGCGTTGGGCACTCGCACGATGAAGTTGGACTAGTAAACGGCACCCGCCAGCTAGCTCGCGCGTTCTTCAGGCTATTTGGGGCCGGTCTTGCAGAGGGATGGTTCAAGCCTCATCCTCATGAGGTTATTCCGGGTGGACTCGCAGGTGTCCAGACGGGGTTGACGAACCTTAAGGAAGGAAAGGCGAGTGCCGTCAAGTACGTGTTTAGAATCGCCGAGACTCCAGGGCTGGAGGGTACATCTTAGATATACCATCACCTTGAACAAATACATCGACTTTTTTGATGCTTTAAATGTTCTGCTCCGAATTCTCCTAGTCTTGGGTAGCCTGTGTTCTTTCATTTGCCCGTGACCGTATTGGCGCCGCTGAAAGAAGCCATTGGCCATCATGATACAGAATATAGTTATCATCACCACTCAGAGTAGAATTGCTTAGCTTTGACGTGTTTTTCTCTCGTGGCTAGAACCCGTCATCTGTGAGCCGCAATTCAATAACTCAAACTGGTAGTACTTCTGAGATTACTATTTACGCACATTCAAACTTGAGAACTTGGATTCATCAATTCCACTTATCTGAAAATTGTGTTCAAATGTCAATCAATGCCGTGTGCGCCAACAGGTTCTACGTCAACTCCATCACTACCTAGGGAGCCTACGGATGACACGGTTGGAACCCTCTTCTTAGAAATAATAAGGAGCAGTATTAACCAATTCTATTTTGGTATTTTGCTCCTATCTTTCACACCATATGCTTAAACGAGCCCTCTTAACTTCTATTTACGTCGAGTTCATGCTTGGTATTGTGGGTTAGTCTAGGATCATGTATTTTCGGATTAGTCTTACTTGATGAGAACAGTTTTGGGCTCTGTATAAGCTCGTAGAACCTGAAGCTTGTTAAATCTCTTATCCTCCCAAGGTGAAGAAGCATACTCACATCGGATCCAAATTCTCTGCCAATGCCTGATGCCTTGACGCCTCCGAACGGAACCTGGGTGTTGATCTACTCAGTTAGCATCTAGTATCCCCAACAGCCCCAGGATGAGACTCACATAGCTCACACAGTTGATCCCGACAACTCCGGATTCAAGCTTGGAAGAGAATCTAAGGGCCCGTGTGATGTCTCTGGTGAACACACCCGCCATTAAGCCAAACTCCGAATCGTTGGCCTTGGCCAAGACTTCCTCTTCTGTCTCAAAAGTTTGGATGACTGACACGGGACCAAAAACCTCGTCCGTGACAATCTCAGCGTCAGGCTTTGGGTTCACAAAGACTGTAGGCTCGATGTAACACCCCTTGTCACCAATCGTCTTTCCTCCAACTACAAGCTCAGCATCATTCTTGGCCCTCTCAATCATCCCTTTGACTCTTTCGAACGCGAGCTGGTCCACCAAGGGGCCGTAAGCCACGTCAGGGTCCTCTGGGTCGCCCATATGCTTCACAGCCTCGCCCATCTTTGCGACGTACTTCTTGATGAATTCATCGGCAATCGTCTTTTGAACGTAGACCCGGGATGCTGCGATGCACACCTGTCCAGTGCGGGCCATGATAGCCTTGATCGTCCATTCTAAGGCGTTGTCGAGGTTGGCATCGTCAAAGATGACGGCAGGACTCTTGCCACCTAGACCTCGTTAGAATTAATGCCACAAGTAATCATTGACAGAATGCTCACCCAACTCCAGTGTCACACGCTTCAAGTTGCTCTGAGTTCCAGCTACCTGAATCTTCTTGCCAGTTGCCACGCTTCCAGTGAAGCTGATTTTGCGAATGCGCATATGTCTTGCGATAATCTCACCCGTCTTTCCGGGCCCGCTGATGATCTGGACTACTCCTTTGGGGATACCAGCCATTTCGATCAGAGGTCCGAGGGCAAGGGTTCCCAGCGGTGTCTTCTCCGAGGGTTTCACAATAACTACGTTACCCGTGACAAGCGCGGGGCCTATTTTGTGAAAAGCTGTGGCGATGGGCGAGTTGAAGGGGCAAATTGCGGCGCAGACTCTGCAGGTTGATTCAGCACGAAGGAGCAACGATGTCTCCAATAGTGTCTTACCCCAAAGGTTCATGCCGAACCAGTTTCACAAATCCATCGTCGTCAGGCATATATTCGCCCTTGAACTTGTCACACCAGCCCGCTGTGTCTGGTTAGTTTCACACCATACAGGTCCCTGACAACATGCTTACCCATGTATCGAAGTCCATTGACAATATAGTTCTTTTCCCTCGTCGGAATAAGCGAAACAGGGTGGCCGCCAGTTTGCGTATCCAGACGGAGAAGATGCTCCAGATGCTCCTCTATGATATCAGCCAGCTTATTCAGGCAGCGGGCTCTCTGTGCAGAGGTGAAAGAGGCCCACTCCCCTTTGAAAGCCGCTTCGGCATATCGCACCGCCGCATCGACGTCTTCATCACCCCCCACAGGAACCTCGTCAGAGACGATAGTGTCGTCTTTGGGGTTATAGACTGTGAAAACTTCGGTTGTGCTGGGCTTCACATACTCGCCGTTGATCCAGAATCGAGTGAGTTCTGAGGGTGATGGAACTGTGAAGGATACCATTTTGGATAATATTGATAGAGTTGGTCTTTGTCTCTTAACAAGGCCTCAGTTGGCAAATCATATATTCCACGTCTTCACAGTTTCTAGACTTATTACTTTATGACGGGTTATGATACCCCCGCTTCTAAGACCTCGGTGATTAATCATCATACCTGAGCCAAGATTGAAGTTCATCGGACGGACCTCCGTCCGACGACTCACCCCTGTTCCGGACCCATAAGTTTGCCATGACCTCGGCGTCGGCTAGACATGTTGAGCCAGTTTCTCGAGCTAGAAACCGCGGCAGCGCGTTATCCGAAGACCTTTCCGCTCTGTCGGGGTTAATGTCATAACTCCCTAGACTGTTATGTCGGCTTGTCACAGGACATCCTACTCCCATGTTAGATCCGGACACCCATTTCACAAGGTCAACTTTGCTTTAGCGCTATTATTAAGTTGCTAGAATATGCCCAAAAGAAAAATCAATTATCTATAATATAATAGCAGGTCTAATCCTAAAGAAATATAAGTAATAAGTAATAAGAGGAAATACAATATAATTAGGGTTAGTGCTTAGGGTAATAGATATAAGTATTTTAAGAAAAATCTATAGAAAAAGGAAATTTAAGTATACGTCTCTCTAGGGAGATAATTAAGACTAAGACTAGGATATTAAAGTCTATGGCGCTCTAATGAGCCATTACGTAGGGGCAATATATAGTGCTTCAGCCGAATAACTAGGCTTCGGTGTAAACTGCGCTCGCAGGTAGATCGAAGCGCTTACGCGTCGGGGGGTAGTGCTAGTAGGTGATCTAGCCGTCCGGGCCCACGGACCTTAACCATAAGTTAAGTGAAAGAAGCCTAGTTGAGTCGCAAATTAGTCGGTGGCCGTTATTCAGGCTCACTTTAAATGTTACTCGGCCGCGTGTCTCGGCCGTCCAGTTGGTCTCCCCGGCTTTGACGGTCTCCTTGTGAGCTCATGTTTTCAGGGTCGATCGAAGCGATGCAGCCGTCGCGGTTCCACTGCTTTGGGCCCCGGCGGATCTTTTCTCTCCAGCTTGTGGCCATGGCCGCTCTGTCTGAGTCTTCGTTACCTTGGATTCCCGCATGCACCGGGACCCACCTGATTCTAGTGACAAGGCCCTGTGATGGAAGTTGTTCGACCTGCTTTGGGCAGATACGCGCCAGATTTGCCCTTCGGCTTCGCAATGAATCGAATGGCGGCTTGGTTGTCCGTGTAGATCAATCAGTAGTTTGCTTTTGTCGTTTCCCTTGGGCCGGATGTCGCCCCACCTGGTTCGTAGGGGTTCTTTGATGTTTATCTCTATCCGTGCTCTTATAAAATGAGTGAGCTGGAATTTGTCGAGAGCGAAGACGGACGCATGTATTGCTATCCACTTATCGGTAATATCGAGTGCGTCTTTAAGTTTCTTGCATGCTTCATTTGTTGAGTTCGCCCATAAGAGAATCGCTACATCGTCAATAAAGCCTGTCGTCGCTGTGTTGCAGATATGGCTGCACTCTTCGATCTGGTCAGCGTTGTAGAAAAGATAGAAAGTTGGTGACAGATTTGATCCTTGAGGTTCTCTCGGCTTCCTTAGGACTACTGTTATGGATTGCCGAAAGTGTTCCGGGTATTATCCGAGTGTTAGACTCCGATTAAGACTCCTCGTGAGGTATGCCTTGATCTAGGGTGAGGTGATTTGAAGTGCCTTATCAGTGATATTGTCTGGTCTGGGGGCCTTTCGAGGGGCGGATTTCTTAATAGCTTCCTCTATTTTCTATGCTGTTATCGACGGAATGGTAATGGTATCTGGGTAGGTGGCGTTTTCTATGTTGCTGAGATCTCTGTCTGGAGGGGAGGGAAAGAAGGCTTTCCTGAGAAGCTCTGCTTTCTGTCTTGCTATTGTCGCCAGCTGCTGCGTGATGGGATCCTTGAGTATTAGTGTTACGTTCGGTGTTTGACTGTGTCTATCTCGGGCTTATTCTGCGACTCGCTAGAGGGATTCGGTCGACTGTACGGCTTCTTCTACTTTTTCTTAATAAATTTACTAGAGCGCCTTCCTGGTCGCTCGCCTTTTGTGGTTCTGTGCTTCGCGGGAACGCTTCTCAGGTATCTTCAGTGTGGTATAGATTGTGTTGACGACGCAGCCTTTTCGATTCTGCGAGGGCTTTTGTGCATTCTCCGTTCCTTCCTGGTTCCGACCTCACGGACGGGAGTATCGTCGGTGCCGCTTCTTTGATAGCCGCTGTGATGGCCTTGACCACCGCTTTTACGTGCCTGTCTAGTGCTGCTTTTATCCTTGGTCTCTCTTACAGCGGTAGTTCTCATTGCAGCACTCGGATGAATATCTTATTAACCACAACTTTCCAGTTCCGCCTAAGCCTACGGCAGGGTGGCCATATTCAAGCCCAGTGAGGTGATAAGTGGTAGATGGTTGGAGTCATGATTAATGTCCACTTCAATCTCATACTTAATCAATCTGCCCATAAGTCCGGCCGTTGCTTGTCAAGCTGTGGCCGTCTATGATCGTGACGAGTTCAATGGCGTTACAGTCTGCCCGTTGGACCTGATCGCCTCCACAAAGTTCATGGTGGAGGTTGAAGTCGCCGACAATGACTTGTTCTCTGTGCGGCGATTCCGCCAGGGCTTTCTCAAGGAGTGGCAGAGTACTCCCTCTGTCCTTTGTTGTATGAGTTGGATTGTAGACATTGTGTAAGACGACTTATCGGTCCTCCTCTGTACCGACTGTTAACTCCAGTGAGCATAGGTTCCTGCTCTCTTCATTGAAGTACCACTTGGAGTGATCTAATCTCTTGTTGATAAAGAAGCAAACCCTACCTGGGTTGTCTTGATCCTTGAATGGATAGCAAAGGTGAAATTGGTTTTTGGCTGGGTGATGGACTGTTGTGCTAAATGGGTTCATTCTCACTGCGTGCCGATCAACATTCATCTGATCAATTGCTTACTGTCCTTCTTTTACTCACATCACTCCTCCTTTCCGCAGTCGGGTCCACTTGACCCTCCGGCTTCGGCTAAGTATCTCATTTACCTGTCGAAGGTCTTAGTTCTCGGCCTTCAATAAGGCATTCTCATGCATTATTGACTTAGTTCCCTTAGCAAGAGACTTAAGAGCTCCTAGAATTGACTCTGGGGAGCTGCTGAGGCCGCCTGATTCATCTAGCGAGATATTCAGACTGAGATTGGGCCTCAAGCACGGTCTTTGGCGTCTTTGAGGCCCAAGAGATCGACGGGCTAGCCACTTCCTCGGCAGGCGTTGGGGTCCGCAGCTGCTAGCCCACACCGATGATGAACGGCGGGATCACTCGACCTTCCGCACTATTCGCTTGAATGACTATAGCCCACCCCCCGCCCCCAGGCCGGGCTGACTTCAGCTTTCCACGCATTTATGCGCCCGCGACAACCATTACGCTTGAGCTCTATATGTCGCTTGACAAAGTTAGAAGCCTAGTGCTTGCCGACGGGTGGCGCGCATCGCGGTCGGCGAGTAATCGGTTGGCCATTTCCTTAACGGCGCGTATTCGGGGAGGAAACCCTCGCGAATCTAGGTCGAGAATGAACTGAACTATGATCTGTTCCTCTAGATCAGATAGTCGGCGTGAATCAGGGATGGTTTCGCGTCAAGACTGTATGCCATGATGCCGGCGCCACAGTGTACCATAGCCAACTCTGTAAGTCTTCGCAGCGCGTTTAAGACTTAAACAAGGGTTATTCAAAGAAAGGATGGGAACCCTGAATACCTACTGGGCGTGATCTCACATCCATCCGACAAGGTTGGCCACTGGGGCTGGGCACTATGCTTACGAGAACAAAGCAACAAAGGCTGAACAAAGTGGCCAAAGATAGCTGGAATGGACTAGAGGGAGGCCTTGACTTAGGGCTGATCTTGCAACGTTGCTGCTCAAAGGACTGTTACAAATTGCCGACAAAGCATGCAAGCGCCGGTTGCAGGATGCCGTGGCGGATGCTTTGTATTCTTTTCTGTAAAGTTGCCACGTCTCCAAAGAAAACCCTTTGCGGTGGATGCTTTGTATACCTTTCTCGCTGCAAATTGGCCCGGCTGCTGGGATAGGGAGTCGTGGAGCGTTACCTAGAACAAAGTAGAGAGGATCCAAAGATTGCGTCTGCTGAACAACGTCTTCTTTTTATTATGACTAACGGCTTCTTTTGGAGGCGTCATTAAAAATCATTAAAAAGGCAACAATTTAAAGGATGCATCTGGATGGCTATCGGCCCCTTGTATTTCTTTCCCTTTCAGTGTCAAATGCTTGGTTACATGTCCGAAAGCAACGCAACCAGGCCCCGGCATCTCGCAAGAACGTTGCTGCGTAGCCCCCGCCAAGCGGGTAAGCCCGGCCAGTGAGTTTGAAGCCTTTCAGCTCTGTGCAGGCCAGAAGCAAAGGTCAAACAACTAGGCCAAACACATGACTATGGTTCGGGAGCTTTCCATGCTAGACCTTGCCTACGTGGAGGATGCTGGCAAGATTCACCTCCACACATGTCTTTGTGTGCTGGCCATACGTTGGTTGTTCTCTTTACAGAGGCACAGAATAATATCTTAAGCATTGTGTTTCCCCTCTAGTTGACGATAGATTAGACTATTGAGGTGGTCTGAGTATCAAATACTTGGTTTTAGCTCTATCCCGGACGCTTACTTTATCCCCGAACTTCCCACTAAATCGGCATCGATCGCATCCTCTTTATTTCTTCTCACGCGGCCCCTAAACTATCTTTCTATTTTAACCGTTACGCCACTCCCTAGAGCACTATAGCGTTTAATATTTTATAGTTATCTCTTCTATGATATTTCCCTAGGCCACCCCTTTCGAGTCCCTATAGGCTATCCTCACTAAGGCTAATCCACTGATATAAGACGAGTTAGACCGACCGAGGAATATACTATGAGTTAAATCTACGGCGCCTAGTATGAGTTTCGAAGTATCTAGATAGAGTGAGTTTAACTTAGAAACGCTTATAGACGCGTACGGAGATATCCTAAACGAACAAGTTCAGGTTAAGAATTATATACTAATAGAACCGCCTAGCATAAGAAGCCTCGCTGATCTTAAGATAAATTAGATAGTACTATATTTTTCCTACTCTTAAGTATACCATAGAAGCGGGAGGTCGCTCTATTAGCATCTGGCTAGGGCGTTATCTATTAACCTTTATATTTCGCATATCGCCTGCCTTATAAGGTCTTTATCCGCTATTTATATTATGCTCTGATAATAAAGAGACGCCCCTTATTGGTTATATCTAAGTTACCAAGCATTAGTAGTTAAGTAATCTACTAGGAACTTTAAGCACCGCCAAGCGCCCAATTGGCCGGCTCGTCACCTACTGCGAGAATGCAGGCACTCGTTATGGCTTTGTCCCATCAACAGCGAGGTTTTTATTATTCGCCTGTCCAGAAGCGTCATAACCAGGCCGTTTCAAGTTGAGTGGGAGGCTATTCCATGGAGCGCGTCTGGGGACAACGTCCTCACGGTCAACCTCGCGCTGTGGTTCTTGGCTATGACACGCCTAGACCCTCCCGCAGAGTCTCACAACTGCGTGATGGGCTCAAAAATAAATACAGCGCACTTCTCACGCAGCTGAGGACGGAGAAGATAGGACTCAAGGATTTCCTCTTCAACCCAAGGGTACCAGGCATCACCAACAACAGATGCGCCTGTGGGGCGGTCTGACAAACGGTACCGCACATCCTTCAGCGCTGCCGCCAACACCGACAACATTGGGACTAGGAACTGGCACAGTTCCAGTGACGAAACAGCCTCCAGAAGATACTGAACGAGCGCAAATCAGCCACAAAGGCAATCATGTTCATGGAACTGTCTCAGATTCTTAGGCAATTCAGGATCGAGACCTAAGCAGACGAAACCAAGCACTGGATGGAGATTGTAGGTACAAAGCCGCCAAGGGGAGGGCTAAGAGACCTGAGGGAGCCTAAAATTTGTATGCATTAGTAGAGAACCGCTGCCCACAGAGGCTGGCCGGCAAATGTTTGAGAGAGAAAAGTCGACGCTAGCGAAGTGGGGTATCGCGGATTAACACTGATCCGAGAGGCTTCAGCTGTTTACCGGACCTCGCTATCCGGGTATAATCGTTTAGACGATTACAGCCGCGTAGGGTCAATCCATCAATCAATTAATTAATCCCAGTAACCGACCCAGCACCACTGATTCCAAGAGATCGATCAGGTTTTAAGTCAAGGTCAGCTCTCGGTCCTCCGCTTCTTCTTCTGAGGAGCTGAACATGAACCCATCGGTATCATCCCTTCGACTATTCCACGAGTATCTCGTGTAAAGGGCCGCAAGTCCACGCTGAGTGAGGTACCACGGCACCTTCGATGCACCTCTTCATTCGTAGCCTAACAGACCTGTACGCGCCGATTAGTGGAGGAAGGCCATGACTAAGGTCTTTTATCTAGACTCGCCGCCTGGCAGGTATATCGTCTTCTGTCACTTTCAAGGTGATTTAAATTGACGTGTTAAGCCAATAGGAATAGAATACTGCCTTTCTCCGGAGCGCGTAAGCCATCACTGATATATTGCGAAGCCATCAAGTGTTTCTTGCCTAGGAATCTTCTATTATGGAGACACAGCAACGCGAGCTCAACGCTGCACTCGTATGTATGCAATCCTAGGTCCGTTCTCCCGCGGCTCTCTTCACACACATCTCTACACTCAAGAAGGGCCTATCAGAGAAGCTCAATGACCATGTTGCGATGCAGGAGTCTAAAGAGCAGTTTTTACATACTCAAGGCAAAGCTAGGAAGCATATCTGCCGTTAGCCCCGCTGCCTCCGAGGAAGACCTCAAGGCCCGCCAGAGGGAGCTTGACGAGAGCATCAAGGCAAACCGAGCGGAATTCATCGAGGCTAAACGCGACTTACTTAGCATAGGTGACATTCAGTTTCACATCGAAGGCGAAAAGTCAAAGTTAGCCGACCTCAAGACCCAATACGAAAAGCATCTCAAAGGCATAGAATAGTGGGATATCATAACTCGTCTCATTACCAGTAGTCCCTAACGCAACTAAGACGTCACCGGCCTAGTCAAAATCTCGCAGACCTTCATCAAGTACATAGAGCCCCGAATGCCCGGGGAATTGCCCGAGTCTTCTTGAGGTGAGTATGATGGATCTAGTATTTAACAGATATGGAATATGCCATATCTACCTGACATGGTTGGGAAGAATTCGTATGGTTGGGTTTCATGGAGGGAATGTTTCGAAGCAACTGGCATCGAGTGGCCGAGGATTTGGTGCCTTCTGCATGGTGTAGTACCTACGTACCTAGGCAAATAAGGAATGATCTTATCGACTATGCGTTTTAAGCTTTTAACTTAACAAATTTTGAAGTTGGTTGGTGGTGAGGGGTCTCGCGACCCTACGTGACCCAGACCATGATATCATGGCATCTTGACTTTTCCTGCACCAGCTACTTTGTCCCTAGGCCTTTCCTTTCTGCCTAAGGGGGCCTATAGTCCGGCCTATTTCCGTGCTTGGTCTTCCGAGCACAACGAAGTTGGGAAGGCCAAGCACGGGTGATACGTTGACTAAGGAAATGGTCGGTTGATTGGGGCAATAAGAAAGATACCTCCAATTACGTGGGCGCTCCATACTATCATAAGTCGCTTCCTTATCGAGATAATCTCTAGTTACGCAATGTGAAGATGTCACTACCCGCCCAACCACGGCGTTAAGAGGATATTTAAAATATCCCAACTATCAGTTGTAACAATATATACTTACAATAGTAATGAAGTGATTTCTCTCTTCACTATCAAATGGTCATGATAAAGGTCCTTTTTTCCTCAACCAAGCGCACCTTTTCTTACTCATCCGCCCCCCGTGCTTGGTTTTTCAAGTGCAACAGAAATCAAGCACGGGGAATCGGGCCGGTCTACAGTCCCCCTCCAGTAGCACCTAAGGGTTCGTGAAGCGCGAACTTACGAGTCTTTTGTCATCCCACTTAGGTTATCGAGGATTGATTAATGGCCTGCCGCGGATCCGTGTCCGACGTCTTTCAGCTTAAGCATCGAACGGCCTTCCGTCCGGGCTCCGAAGCACGACCCCATCCCTGGACGTGGATTTAGGGGATCATAGCACCCCGACGCTAAGTTAGGTTCCCCAAAGAGGCTAGCTTTAGTAGTTTGCGGGGTAGTGAGACGAAACCGTCATCGTATGATATGATTGAGCATTTGTTCTTTGTTAATGACGATCTTACCTTTTCATCATCAGAAAGGATCAGACATAGATGCAACGAACAATATCATTGAAACCTTATGCCTTGAAACAGCGTGAATGACTGAACGTACCTGATGGAGGCGTGATCATACCCGGAACTGATTCTCCACTAAGGAGTCTGTTTCATGAACCTTCAAATGTAGCACATTGATAGTCGCTATGGGAGAACTTTACTATGGTACTAGTCCTTCCAAGTAGAATAAGAAAGGAAATGGCCCCATGATTATCGAAGTGGCCAACTAAGCTGCCTACAAAATCGCAATGACGTTGGAGGGTGTGCCGACGCCGCCATGAACGTGGAGAGGCGCACTGGTCAAGAAGAACGACCATCTTTCCTGTCCCGAGCACTCCTCCGACAAGCCCTCAAGGTTCTAAAGCTCCCCTATTGGCGTTGCCCATTGAGCAAGCAACCAGTCGTGCAGGCGAGTCTGGGTCTTATCCGAGAACGCAATAGGTGTGCACTCGAAGCCGAGTGTGTCGCAAGCAACAGCAGCAAAGTGGTGATTCCATAGCCATCTAACCGAGCTCATTGAAGACTCTAAACCGATGAATGCGCCCTTCTCCGTCGATGCCTTTTTTTCGTCGTCACTGGCTTTCAAGTGCCATGCTGTGAAGCCAGTACGGACGACGAGGATATCACCCGGCCTGAACTCAGTACGTTGATACCGAGCTACCTCGTCAAGTTCGTCTACCGTAATCGCAAAGGTCGAGTTAGCTGGGACAGACATTTTTCCAGTCTCGGCACGCCATCTATGATAGTCAAGAAGGATTCCGCGCCCGACTATTCCGCCATTCTCAACCCACTCTGTTTTATTTTGCATAAGCGAGTCTATTGTCAACATGAAAGTGGGCACTTACTATGTATTCCCATTCTCCCGTTCGCGCTCTCTGCAGCAACGTGCTGATGCTCAGTCCCCTTATAGTATGTCGCCGACTCTTGGATCCCAATGTGGCGAAAGCCGTCCCACTGGGAGCTACTCTGCGTATTGAGGGTCAAAACATCGTCATGCCCATAAAAGTCATACATGGTGCCCGGGAGCTTCTTTTTAAAGTCAAAAATTTGGTGCTTAAAGCCCTCGCGACCTGCGACACGCTGATCGAAGTGATCGAGGCGCAGATCAAGCTGAAACCTAACACCGACCTGTATTTCTTTGGCAGCATCCCGTACGACTGCTGGCGTGAGGTAGTTCAGAGCTAGGAAGATTGATAAGCTAGACTTGGCATCTAGGCATGTCAGTACTCACTGCCGAGTTCGTCGCCAGGACCCCAGAGGCCCCATGCACAACCCTGAGCCTGTCCATCAACCTTAGGCAGCGAGTCAAAGGTGACATATTGCGCCATGATGTAGAGAGATACTAAGGGTCTCGGCGGATGAATATCAATGTATATGAGTGGTTGCGCACAGCAAGTTTGGCAATGACACCTTAGCTTTCTATACCTCGGGATCAAACAGCCTAGTAATTCCGGGACAATACCGCGGATTCCGCGCCAGCAAACTATGTCGTCTTAACTAGGCTACGGAGCCGGGTCCGAAGCCGTCCGTCGGAGCTATTTCTAGTGGAACGATTCGTGTGCGGAAGAATTTCTCGTGGGGACGCCACCGTGAACCGAACGCCATTTGAACAAGCCCGAGAGGCCGGATCGTTCGCAAGGAGCATCATTACGAGAGTCAACACTTCTTTGTCTAGTAAAAGATACTTGGAAATAGACGAGATTTGACCGCAATGAAAAGTTCCCTCAAATGGAGTGTCTACCTCATTCTTAATAGAGACGAAAGATAAAATCCTTTTATCTAGTAGCTTAAATCCCAATGAATGAGATTTAACCAAGGTCTCGGTAATATAGAACAAGAATTGATATTTCTCTGTACCTCATGCCCTCTGCTCATCCCGATGGCCTCTACTTCAAAGCCCGCCTTCTCCCTCGTTCGTATTAGCTGACACGCTTGTTCGAGTTTATCTTACTACTTCCCACTAAACGGCCCAGGTCCTACCCTGCCTGACCTCCACTCTCGGCTGTCCAGTTTGCCGTTGACAGCCAAGAGTGTTGCCCCGGATTTCCCCAGACTTTCCCAAACTCCACTCGCCCATGAGTTCGTGTTTGGAGTGCCCGCCTCTCCTGGGCTGGTTTGAGCTCTCTGTAGCCTAGTAGACTCTTCTATTTAATGTCCGATTCCATCCCGTTCTCTAGCTCCCCCCCAATCTCTCTCTCTATTCCTGACATTACCTCATATCTACCAACCTTGCTCTCAAAACTTTCCACAACCAAGCCACGCCACCATGTCACGACTATTCCAGTTTGGGGTATGCAGCTCCTTCTTACCGGTTGTTGTCCTGTACCCAGCACTTCACTAATAACCCACATAGCTTATTCTGTTTGTCTGCCTTGGCAGCCTGTCCTATGGGTATTGTAGCAGCATCATCGCAACCACCTTGGGGCAGCCGTCCTTCTTCGAGTACTACCAACTCGCCACGCGTTCCAACGCGGAGAGTTTGATCGGGGCTATCAATGGCCTCTACCAGGCTGGCGGGCTTATCGGAGCTATCTCAGTGCTTTACATCCCCGATCGCTATGGTCGCCGATGGGCGCTCTTCATAGGAGGCGTGTTCTGCTGTGTTGGTGGTGCGCTGCAAGCAGGCAGCGTTCACATGGCCATGTTGCTGGTTGCTAGGTTCCTGTCTGGCTGTGGAATTGGTAAGGATCTTGACAAAGTCTCATCTGTGCACGGCCGACTGTCGAAATAACAGGATCTCTCGTGACTCTTACCCCCCTCTACCAAAGCGAAGTATCACCGACCAATCTTCGAGGCTTTCTTGTTGGCATGCACGGTGTCATGATCTGCACCGGATACTCAATTGCGAGCTGGACTGGGGTGGGTTTTTACTTCCTTGAGGGAACAAACAAGCAGTGGAGAGGCCCGCTCGCGATTCAAGTCGTGTTTCCTCTCTTGCTCTGTGTCGGCGTTTTTTCCCTCCCCGAGTCTCCTCGTTGGCGTGAGTGAAACCCATAGACACAAAGTCCAGCTGTGCGCTGAAAGTCATACAATAGTACTTATTCAGGACGATGGCGAGAGAGCCTACCAAGAGTTCAAGCGAATTCATCTTAGTGACAACGACATTATTGATGCCCAGGGCATTGAAAACGAGTTTATCCTTCTCCGAGCCCAGGTCGCCCAGGAAGTCAAGGAGTCGGTTCCTCTGTCGCATTTCTGGACCCAAACGTCTCTCCGAAAGAGGTGCTTGATCGGATTTCTTACCTTTTTCGCCGGGCAGGGCACCGCGACCCTCGTCATCAACAGTGAGCCTCCCCTGCATTCAACTTTCTAGGCATGGTATTGACTCTGACGCCTCCCAGACTACGGGCCCATGCTCTACTCAAACCTAGGCTTCAACAGCGTGCAGCAGCTTCTGATTCAGTCGGGTTGGATTAGCGTATCCCCTTTTGCCAACTTTGTCAATTCCTTAATTGTTGACCGCTTCGGCCGTGTCCGCCTATTGAGTAAGATAACGACCCGAAATACCTTGACACTTCCAACTTTTAACCGTCATCTCAGTTTTCGGTCTGGCCGGCTCTATCGTCGCTCTCATCGGGGAGTGCATCACAGTTGATGTCTTCCAGCGGACGGGTTCTAGGGGTGCTGCATCGGGTGCCGTCTTCTTCCTCTTCCTACACATTGCCCTCTTCGGCCTGTCATACGATGCAACGAGCTACATCTATGGAAGTGAAATTTTCCCCAATCCTCTTCGAGCTCGTGGTCTAGGAATTTCCATCACTGGACTCTTTGTGTCGACCCTCATCTTCCTTCAATCTGCCCCTACGGCATTTGCCAACATCAGCTGGCGATATTACCTCGTTTTCATCGGCTTCAGTACGGTAGCCCTCGTTATCATGTGGTTTTTTTTCCCAGAGGTATGTGTGTATACTAGACTCTGGATCAAATGACTAACTTAGCCACAGACCAACGGAAAGTCCTTGGAGGACATCGCCGAGGTGTTTGGCGACGACATCGTCTTGGAGGATGACAAGCTCGAGAATATTCATCGCCGATTCAAGGAGTCTCACTACAAGGAGGAAATGCTCGTTGACCACATCGATTAAGAAAAGTCGATGGGCCCCCACTGCGCTTGGAAGCAGCACAGCAAATTGTATTAGTTATATGGCGATCCTAGATTGTACTGTTAGACGGTATGGTTATAACCCTATCATGTGCTGATAACTCTGGGCTTTTTTTTACCGTGACTGATTTCCTCTTCTGAACGGAGAGATATCGTTCTTTTCAACAACAATAATAGCAAAATCCCGGGCACTACACGAATCTGGCCATTATATCGAGATTAAGGGGCTACTTTTAGCAAACTTCGGCTGAAGCCAGAGAGTAGACGAAAGTTGGAAGATAAGACTGGATGTTCGGTTCTATGCTCCTTTAAGCTACCTGTTGGTGGTAGTTTAAAGCAGCGGGCAGTTGCTTAATGGCTTGCCTCTTTGCCCCTGCAGTTCTTCCTCAAGTCTCCCAGCATCTTATCGAGGTGCCTCTCATCTCCGCCAGGCCACAAAGACCAAGATCATGAACCCTGTCCCGCACAAGTAGGGCCTTTTTCCCGACGCTCAGTTTCCTGAGCTCGTCTTCACACCTCTGAAATCGCAATGTCGGCTCAGCAATGTCGACTCCAATCTTCGCGCAAGACTCGCGACGGCGCATCTTCGACCTCTCCTGAGCCACCAAGAATTTCTCAGCCTCCGCCCGGTCGTATTCAGGTGTTTCCAGCTCGACCTGATGCCTCTACGCGGTTGCCGTAGACCTGGCGCGTAGACGGCCTGTTCACGTCTGTCCGGGGCGAAGACCGTTTCGCACTTCTCGCACATTGCGGTGGTGAGATCGTCACAGCGCCTTTTGGCATTCCTATCGTCCTGGTAATTATTGATGAGTCTCAGCGCATCTTCTTTCACCCGAAGAAGGCCATAGAAAGCATTTCATTCAAGCCGGGCAGAGGAGAGGCAAATTTAAATAATGTTAAAATGGCACAAGCATCACCGTCGGTATCTCGTACAACCCAAAGACGGAAGTCAGACTGACCGCAGGACCGCCGTCATGACTATTTCCCCACGCTTCTTGTATAACTTTAGCATTATAACTAATGCTAACATAGTTGCCTAATTTTTTACTTTCCAGCTACGCAACAGCAAAGAAGAGTTACGCCTAGCTGCACAAGGAGAGGCTATTCGGCCCCGGGGATAGTTCATAATGACAAACTCACAATACCACCCACGTTTGCTAAGTCGGCACTCTTTTTTTTTTTTGAAACCAGGATTCCCCAAAACTTCAGTCTTTGTATTCATCTGGCATGCCCTTGCTGTTGCCAAGATTAGACCGGCGATACTCAAGGGATGATAATTGCAAGACAATGCTTGTATTCTTCGCAGTTGAGATATATCCAGAAGTACGACTTCCAGGTAGCCATCACCACTCGCGTTCTCAAGTCAAAAGTAGGGACTGGAAAAGATGGTTGCAGGTCAGACGCTATGACTGAGATAGAGAGTCGGAGCCAGTCATCAGTTAGGCGTAGACCCACCTCGTAGAGTAGATTTATCCTGACATAATCTCGAATCTTCTCATCCAGGCACGGTCGAGCTTGCGAGTCGAATCACACGACTCAGCCACGGCCAGTATGTGTTGAGTACCCATTCGCGGAGGATCTGCAAGAAGGTCACGATCTGGTAAATACCGGCGACATCGCTAGTGGCACCGATAAACATTTTCGACCAGATTACCTTGCATAAGTCAATCAAGTCTTCCAATCAAAAGTAGAGCGAGTTTCTTACCGTCTCGTTGTCTTGTCGAGTTGCAGCAACAAAGTTCCAATCATGGCCCTGGATGATCAATCCGGGCAGGAATCCAATGTCACTCAGAGCTGGCAGGTCATGGTCTGTTGAGGAAAGAACCTGGCAACGCCTTACGAGGCGATGTAGAAGCTCCAACTGGGCTTCTAGCCAAGTGCTTACTTGAAGTGTTGCATCATCACCACCCTCACCAGTGCGCTTCGTTTCGATCGGGACAGCGAGGGGACGGTTCAGCGGAGGAATGTCGCTCGTGATGCTGATAGACTGTAGAGGCGAGAGGGATCGTAGTTTGTTAACATGAGACACCATGTCCGGCTGTTGATCGTGTTTGGGGTCGATATAGATACAGAAATCAATCTTCTTGTCAGGCGCACTTGGATGCTTGTACTCTTTGATAAGTGGAGCGCTGGAACATGACATAAACTTGAAGAGCTGTTTATATGTGTGGCCAGGCTGTCGTTTACGAAGGGCCATAGCCAGAAGGGGGTGATGGACCTCGGCGTTCCAGCCAGATTCGCCCTGGTCCATGAGTTTACACTCGCGGGCCGATTCGAGAATGTAGACGACGTCTTCGGGTAGTGGCGTGGACCCCAGCGCGTCTCTTTGAGCTGAAAACAAGACGTCATCTTCGGCCAAGGTAGCGAAGTCGACATGCAACGCTGGCCCGATGCTCGAAATGAGGCTCTTGGTCGACTTGCCCAGGATGCCACGGCCGCGCGAGACGCTCAACAGGCGGCTGCGCATGGCCGAGAGCGCGCTGGGCTGACGAGCTGTTTCAGAAAAATCCTCCTGCTCGACGTAGCGCAAGGAGAGTGCCATGGCTGCGAGATACTTTCGAGGTGACGACCCGCCAGTTTGGCTAGAGCTTGCCGTCCTGTGTGACGAGAGCTAGGATGATGCTCTACTATGTGCTAGGGCTGACGTTCGAGAGGCGCGGGGAGTCATGTCCTGAGGGTTTTGGGTATCTTGATCACCATCTTGGCTGCTGTTTGAGTCTGGGTTCGCACTTACATCGCTCTCGGCTGCCGATGGCGTCCCATGAGCTGTCTTTCGCTTCTTAAGAGAAGGCATCTCCTCTGGCGGCGGCGTCGGGATCGACAACCGAGAGGGACTGCAAGCGCGCTTCAGGTTTCTACTCAAACGTGGCTGTAGCGAGATATCAATCGCGTCAGCAGTTTCGATACCGTGGAGCCACTTCAGAATGTCGGGTGGCATCGTTATAAGCGCTGAGCTATCAATTCATGTTGCTTTGTCGCATCGAGTCGTCGCCAAATTCAACGTGACGCTGTGCCTATGGATTAGCGTCGCCATTGTTGATTGTTGGCATGGGCAACGCAGTTGGCTCCGGAAAAACATCACGTGAGGATTTTGGTGGAGCGGGTCCTACCAACCAATCATCAAGCATCCCGCCCAACAACAGATTCAAGCCAATCAGGGGCTCCTCGGCATGGAAGAAATTGCCGAGCATGCCTCCAGCCAATTACCGCATTCCGGATAGATATAGGGTAGTGCTATGATTGGAACCGTAACATATGGCGACGCTTGGGAAGATGATGAGGCGCAATATTCTGGCTCTTCAACGCGAACAATGAGACCGTCTCGTATACTTTTGAGACCATCCTTCGAGATGGCAGAGCATTCCTTATACACAGCCCCTCAACCCTGGAGTCCATGCTGCGTTCGAGGATGTAGAAGATAAGAACAGTGACTCTAATTACAATGATAGGACATGTAAGAAAATGGAGGACGACATTATCACACGCTGTGACAGGGTCCGGGGGTGATTTGGACGGTTGTTGAAACTGGCCTCAGGCATATAGGGTGTCGGATTTCAGAGGATGCTACGGTATATCGTGAGACGATATCAGCGATGCGTTGAGGGCGGGGGTTAAGGGGGCCATTAGGAGCTTTTTATGGCTCAGGTGTGGCTCAGGTATGGCGCAGGCAAATAGGACAGACCGAGGGGGATTACAAGTAAAAAATTCCGGGAAATTCGACAACAGGGATTCACGAAGCAAAGATATTATCAATCGGTAGCTAGAAATATTCTCTATTCGCTTAAGGTACGATTGATATCTTTATTGATCTTTACGAGGGAATATTCTGGATAGAAGGGAAAATTCGTATCAAGTTGGCGGTTGGCGATATTAACGGTTCGACGAGTGGGTTGAGATGGGCGAATGAGAGGAATTATAAAACAAAGAGAACTCTGTCGAGTCTGTGGGGCAACCAATGACATGCATTATAAAATAGAAAGAACCCTGTTAACACCCTACGGACGAATAACAGGATCGCGTGGCTTACCATACCCTGGAACGGCCGTGGGAGGGAGCTTCTGGGGTTTGACGCTTGGAGGTCAGACGAAAATTCCAGTCAAGCAACGATAAGAGCAAGGAAGAAAAGTCGGCATGAATATGGAATAATTTTCGTATGGGAAGTTAGGCCTACTCTGCCGAAGTATCATTATTGTCGTAATGCATTGCCTAAGTAGGGAGAAAAAACAAAACTGGAAACAAAACATCATCATCGTGATAGTCTCCAACTCGTCATAAATACTCTTTATCTAAATATTTGTCGGCTATCATCCACTATAAAGCAGCTAGATCAGCTGCCTCTATTGTGGTCGTCACGTTGGAGAGAGTTTAGGCTTGCTGACCCGATGCTCCTCATATTGAGTCGCCAAACTGACACAACCCCCGGTTACTATCACCGCCACTGTCACAAAACAATCATCTAGAGCCAATCAACTAGCTTTGTTACAGACAACTTTATGATTGAAACCTTGCGCCCTTACTTTCTACTCCAATTAGAGGTGGGGGGTTGTCAGGGTATCTAGCCAGAAACGCCATGTTTCTCAAAATCCGTCTTGATATCTATCTTAGAAAGTGCCACACTAGGGGGGGAGGACCAGTAGTGATGGGCAGCAACGCCAGGGGTCGGCAGGAAGGACGCGACGGGCAAAGCAAATGATAAACAAACAAGAAGGCAGGAGAAAGACCGTGGCCGTGACTGGGGGTAATCAGCATCACCAGCATCATCATTGTCGTCGTCATTTATTGATTCATTCAGGATGGGCCGTCGAGCATTATCCGCGGCAGAAAAGGCAGAACGACAGAGGCAACGACATGAGGCGTTGCGGGCGAAGCAAATACTACAGCATGCCCAGGAGTGTGCTCTTGATCCACATTTACGCGTAGTCGATGCCCGTGCATTGCCTACATCATCATCCGCGTCACAGACCACGACGGCTATCACCGCAGGTTTGATCGAATCCACTTCTTCTTTCAGTACATACTGGCTCATATTCTAACATCAAGGCCCACATGGCTAGATCGGTCAGTCGCGAACGAAGACGGTACATCCTCGAAGCCGCCAGCACGAGAATGGCTCGCAACTCTAGAGTCTGCTGAGCTACCGAATCCGCTAGGGCGATCGACTATACAGCAGGAAGGGGTATCCCAGAGGTCGCCGCCTGTTTCTGAGTTCTCTACCTTGGCCATATGCGATGACACAATATCGCCAAGTGCCACGATCCAGACTGTTACCGACTTTAACTGTTCTGTCGAGGCATCCTTATCGTCGTCCGCCATCCAAAAAAATGACGACCATCCTCACTATCATGCCCGTTCAGCCCCTAGTTCTGAACTGTCTGGCCCTGCATCGAGGTTGGCAACCCCAGTGCCGCCATCCACAAGTCTATTTTGTGAGGATGACTGTCCAATTTCCGAGTCAGAAAGTTCTCTGTCGCACGCGTCGAATATACCACGCTGGTTCACGCCATCAGATTCATCGTCTACTGGCTCTAGTGATCTAGTCCTCAACAGCTTCCTCCGATCAATACATGAACAAGAGATAGCTGGTGGCGCTGACTTCCTGCGTGCACAAGGCGACGTGTACGATAGAGTATTCCAGTCATTCTTTAGCCGTGAATGCAAATGTAATTGTAATCGGTTGATCCTACTTTTCATCCAACTGCTGTACAGACATACTGACATACCGCCCTATCCAGGCCCGCGTTCGTGCGAGGTTGCCGAGCCCGAGCACACCTATACGCTTCAGGAGATAACCGAACGTATCCAAAGATCTCTGCCCCCTTGTCATCCGTCTTCGCTGGGCTTGATAACCAGACTCATATCGATGCCCCTTGCGCCTCCTTCTGCCGCTGGGATGATTTCCTGTCCGATCGACCGCCTGAGCCACTGTCTTTCCGCAAGACACAAGCCTCCCTCTCCTCTAAGTCCGTGACCATGACGCGTCAGTGGGACGTTGATAGCGTCTGGCTCGGTGCTAAAGATCTTTTAGCCATTCGACCTCTCAACCAATTCCGGATATCCTTTCTCCCATCATACAAGAACATCTCCACCAACCAAGTCATCCAACCACACGGTCTTGACCTGGCGCACACGCGACATATATCCATCGGTTTATTCTCTACTGGCAATATCCGATTCGCCGTGTTCATGTTCTTCCCCGGCGAAAGCCGCTCGCCTACACCGGCATCTAAGAATAGTCTTTCTCTAGACCGGCTGAGAGATTTATATGACGACATTATTATACCGGCAGCCCAAGAAACATTGCCCGACTATGCCTAGCAGGAGATTCCTAGTTCGTATGATCTTATTTACGCAAAATCCCGTGCCTACTAAGAAATACCAGGAGCTGGTCGCTGGACTGCTGATGACGGGGCCCGAACCTTCCGCCTGGCCTATAGTGTCCCTGCTGAGTTTCTCTCGCGTTTCTGGGCGTCGATCGTGCAGAAGGCGAACCAGCATCGGATGCGAATGTATCAAGGAAAGATAATTGCTTACTTCCGGAACCCCCGCCTGCTTTTTCAGGCCTATGATTTGAAGAATGTGTTTGCACGACTGAATCTTCGAGAGAGCTTGGTCTTGTTCTAAGATGCTATCCTGGCTGGTATTGATTAAGATCAACTTGATCTGCGCTCTTGCTGGCTCGACGTGGGGATGCGTGACCATGTTAGCAGACAGCATCATTGCCAGCCGCCATCGTCGTCGCCGTTACCGTCACGCAATAATCAGCACAGCCACAACGGGCCTTGGACACTACTCTGGAGGAGCGCCTGCGGCCGTCACTCTGCATGAACTGGGCGAGCTCAGCATCGTTCATAACGGCGACTTCGCCCACAGATACTGTCGCTACTACCGATTCCGCGGGCATGATGCTGATTTCTCGAGAGGTTGCGTAGCGCTGGTTGAGGAAATTATGACTCGGCGATTCGCGTCCGCACTTCAGTGCCGACCGTTCGTTCACGCATGTTATCCGGAAGGTTTAGGCTCCACCTAGCCAATATATCGATAGCCGAAGCGCCCCGGTGTTTATCCGCCCCGAGCGACTAATCCCAGCAACACGCGTTGACGGCCTGCCGGAGGAATAAGTCGCCAAGGGGAAGGAACAACCTCTAACCTCTAACCCTAACCCCTCGGACAAAGGGAGTTTGATGCGCCGGCTTATTTGTGTTATTAGTTGGAAATCTAAGCCTAAAAATACCCCAACTACCAATGGCACTTTTTTTTACCCCGGCACTTGCCATATAAGAGGGGACACGCTATCGATAACAACTCCAGTCCAGATGCGCTCCAACGGTACACACGTCATCCATCCCTCATCAACGGCAGTCATAAGTAACTCAGCTCCCGCACCTACCTATCGACAATTGAAGCCGCCGTGCCTGCTCGTGTCACACGATCCCCCACTTGCCCAGGACGAAGCGACAAGATTTGATCGGGATCCTAAATGAGGATGGCTGGCGGAACACAGGGTGCACAGGTCTAAATATCCCCCAGCCCCTTCTGCTTCGTTTTCCAAGAGGGAACCTTCTAAGTCGAGGACGATAACAGGATATTGATAGAAAGTGTAGTGCTTATTCACCGAAACAAAATACCATAGGAACCCATCTATGATTATATCCCGAGTGTTAATACTACTATCCCCGAATACCACGAGCTGCTCGCGCGCGATAACGACCGATCCTCGTTCACTAAGCTCCACGTCGTCAGCCGCAGGCACCAACATCGAATAGAATAGAGCATAAATACCGTCCTTAGTATTCAAAGCAAGCACCCGCTGCCAGCATTTTAACCGCTATAGCCCGCTCTTAGATTCCAGCATATTCGCCCAGAGAGTCATATATCGACGAGTCCAGAGACGATATTATCTATCTCGGGACGTTTATACGACAACCAGACCACACGACGAATAAGGCTCCGATATTAAACCCCACTAGATCTAGCAATAATATATAAAAGCCTAAGAGCAATAAGCCCACTCGACTACACCACAAGCATCCCGACAGAGTAGCAAAGGCGATCGGGGGGCTAAAAGGCTCGGGAAACGCAGCCATCCCGGTGTCGATAAGGAATAAGAATATTCGAATAGGTCATACATGAGACTCTAGCGGATAGGTATTTGGCTTTTTTGACAAGGCAGGACGATTTCGTCTCCAGGTTAAAGTAGATCGCTCTGGTGGGCGCGCGGATCCCGGGCCACAGGGCGGAAGCGGAAGCGGAAGCGGAGCCGAGCCGAGCCGAGCCGGGCGGCAACGGAATGGCGATCCTGCCACTGATAAGTAATGGATCCTTGTCTTAGATGTGAACCTGGCGAGGAAGTAGATAGCACGCGATCAACAGATCAGATGAGGAATCCGAGTGGGCGGAAGTCTGTTCCCCCCAAGGAATAATGTAGATCTAGATTCCGAGGAGCATACCTCGATGATACTTTTATGATGGGGTGATGTCTCTGTTAGTGCTGCTTAGCGGACACGTCCAACACAGTAACGCTCGACTCCAGCCCCAGTTCTCCACAACTCCGCCCAAACTCCCGCTTTCGCATCTCGCGACAGCCTTAACAGCTCAGCCAACGACTGGCGATGGAATACGCAGATGAAAGGCCCGTCAAGCGAGCCAGGCTTGCCTGCGAGCCGTGCCGGTACGTTTGAAGAAACCCCATTGACGACGGACAACGAGGAGAGACAACGGACATGGGCAGCGCTGACATTCCACTGTGCAGCCGCAAGAAGGCAAAGTGCTCCGGAGAGCAGCCTGTCTGCGCTCTTTGCTACCGCCTGCAGCAGGTGTGCCTCTATCGTGAGGAGACGGCACATTCTGTACGCAGGCGGCCAGGGGATGAGGCGGTGGATCCGAGCTCCTCGTCTGCTCGTGACGACTATCAAAGGGATCGAGATGCGCGTGAGGATCCAGGGCTTGTTCGTGTCTCCGTGTTTGCGCTCTGGGCTGTTCCTTGATGCACGTATTCTGACCGCTCGTAAAGCTCAATCGTGTCGCCGTCATAGAGACCACGCTGCGTGAGTTGGTCCACATCCTCCACAAAGCTCCAAGCCAAGGAGGGAGCACCTCGGCCACGGACCCTACTGGCTTGGATCAGACTTTAGAAACCCAAGCAAGCGCATCAGATGCCCTGCCACAACCAAGTACCCGAGCCTCCTTGCCTCCGAGAACCGTCTTACTTCGAGCTGCCGAGGTATATCTGAGGCATGTCGAATGCCAGCCCTTTCCGCTATTCGAGGAATCATCTTTCGTCCTGTCCCTCCCGGATCGAGATCCCGCCGTCATTCGCTGTGTCTTGGCAGCCGCTTCTCGTGTTTCCGGGGACGACCTCCTGTCTAACCAAGGGGCGGCAGATATTCACCAGAACGTCGAAACCGCATACCGCCTTGTGATGCGCCGCATCACCGACGGAGGTGTCTCCATGTCTACCCTGCAGGCATTATGTTTGCTGGTGCTGTTGTACTTTGATGGTATGTTGTCACTCCCGGTCAAAGGTCACTTTCAGGTCTCGAACCCACCCAACCAACTGACACGGTTCCAGCTGGCCATGTCGAACGCGGCAGGATGGTGTTTTCTCTGTTATCAAGCCTTGCTCAATCTGCACAGTTGCAGTACGAAAATCACCTCCATGCCGACAGATCAATGCGAGAAGAGAGAAGGCGCTGTTACTGGGCTACAGTCCTGCTCTGCAGATTGCTCGATGAACCGCAAAAGCTCACAAACTCCAAGGCCCCGTGGATAGTCCCCATGCCGCGCAGCACGTGTCCCGTGCCACCTGTTGTGCAAAGAGCAGGTTTCGAATTGGGAGAGAGTCAAGTCGGAGCCATCAAGTTCGTCTTCCAGATGAGCGAGATGTTATGTCTGACAATGTCATACGTCAAAGGCTGCCGAACGACGACAGATGGGCTTTCATTCCCCTGGTCTCCGGATTCGCAATACACAAAGGTTACCTGCGCCATCATGGACCAGGCACACGAGGTGCCTCTGTCGCAAAGGTACAGGAGTATCAAGGTGTCTAGCCTGAGTCGTGAGATGCTCGAACAGTCGAGGCCTTTCTGGTACGCGTGGATGCTGGGCCGGATGTTGTACCACGTTTCTTTATGCGTGCTTAACCACCCCGTCCTCCTGACTCTCCAGGTGGGAAACATCCAGAAAGTCAGCGACGCGTTCCTGAGCAAGACGTCTCACGCGATCACGAACCATACTTCCTGGATCATGCACTACATTGAGTTCATGAACTCAAGAAGGTTCTACCTCGTCGACATCTACGCTGCGTATTGTGCCGGGGTTGTGGCGACCATCGAGCTCCAGCGCAGCCTGTCCAGGGACGAAACTGTATATGCTAAGAGCAAGAGCAAATTTGACAGCTGCTTGAGTTTCATCTCTATCGTAGGAAAGTCGTGGTCCTACGCAGAACGGCTGGTACATCCCTACATCATCCCCTGATCTGTCTATCCAAACACTGATCCTGTTACAGGCCGACCGACTGCGGAACCTAGCAGCCGACATGTCTGCTCGGGCGGACCGCAGGGCCGGGGACGTCGACGACGGAATCATAATTGACGTAGGTGATATCTTTGACATCTTGTATCTCCCATCTGCCTTGAGAAACTCGTCTGGAGCTGGAGGTACTCAAGGCTCTCTCATGGGGCCAGATCTGCAGATGGGCATGTCTGGGTCGCGTCGCGACAAGTCTTCCCTCACTCGGCTCCCGAGAATATCGCCAATAACCCACGAGCCGTTGCAAAATCCATCGCCAGTGTCCACCATCCCGCCAGATGAAACTGGCCACGCCGCTTACCGAGCGAGTGACCCGAACATGATGATGGGAGATGCTGGTCCGGCCCCGATGGTGAAGGACCTTGTTTTACCCTTCAACGACTTCTTCTTCAACCCGTTTCAACAGCTTCATCAGTGGCCGGAAGAATTGCAAATGAGCGGCGGCGATTTGCTGATGTATGAGGCAGAGGGCTTGAACGACACGGAGGAGCTGCAGACAATGTATTGAATGTGGACCTTGCTCGCTATCTACACTGCTGAACCCCTCGTGTGCCATATACCGACTCAAATTTCCATCGTCATCAACTCTTCCCCGAAAATGACCTCCCCGCTGAACGTGGCCTTGGCAGCGTCGATTGACTTGGACCAGTTCTCCTTGAGTGCCTGGCCGGGACCCTGGTGGACCAGTACCAGGGTCTTGACACCCGCCCTCTGCGCCATGATACCGGCGTCGCGGGGGTTAGCCGCGCCCTGGGCGCAGTGCGTCATGTCCGACTGTGATTCGTTCATGTCGGCGCCCGAAGACATGCAGAAGAAGACGTCGGCACCACGGGCGAGCTCCACCATCTCGTCGCAGAGGCCCGTGTCGCCCGAGAAGACGAACGTCTTTCCGCTGGGCAGTTCGAACCGGTAACCCACGCAGTTTAGAAACGGCTGCGCGTGATCGGCGTATCCAGCGGTAGCCTTCCAAGTCTTGGTCGAGTAGGTCCAGCCTGGCTGAATGTCGGTGGCCTGGACGACGGGTCCGCGGCGGGGAAGAGTACCCCCTCGCGCTTGGAAGACGTTCAGCGACTGTTGCCAGTTGCACCGGGCGTGCCAGTCTGGGAAGTATGCGCCCTCGGGCCCGCAGATCTTGGCACAGAAGTCCTGGGTCGGCTGAGGTCCAAATACTTGAAGCGGATTTTGGCTGTCTTTCTGAGAGGCGTCAGCTGGCTCGGAACCACAGAATGCAAAGGGCGGCCAGGAACAGACATTCTGATCCCACCTGGTGAGGATGAAGCAAGGGGTGTCCACATTGTGATCAAAGTGATGGTGAGACAGGAGCAGAGTGCTGAAATCTCTAGGGTTAAGGCCGGCTTTGGCGATCTTCCAAGTGGTCGCGGGTCCACAGTCGACCAAGACGAGGTCACTTTCAGTCTTGATTGCGAAGGCCGTTCCGTATCTGTCGGGAGTGGGCGTCGGGCAGCCGCTCCCAAGAATGTAGATGGTGGCGGTCGGAGACATGCCTTGACCGTTGGTTTGCGGGACCAACATGCTGACAAGAAGGGGTTGGTTTTTGAGTCTAGCGCTTTGCAACAGGGGTTTGCAACTTGCTTCCTCGCCTCTCTGCGCGCGGCTGATGGCTTTATCAACCATCGCCGGCAAGAATAGATTTGGGTGGGGCTTCCTAGATAGAGGTCTAATATGTCTACGCGAGCCCCTCTGGCCTGCTCAATTCAGGGGTCGCAGACTCACTTCTGCTTCCGCCTCCGCTTCCACCTCCGCTTCCGCCTCCGTGTCCGGCCCCGCCCCCACCTTGTCAAGGAGGCCCCTGACTCGACTCGATCACACCATCTTCGAAACTTGCACTGTTGAGAGAAGAACCGTTTTAGCGACATAGGGATCGGTGGTCTGGGTGCGGCTTAGGATACGGGGAGAGTGTCCGCGACATAAAGCTCCCACGTCCAGCCTCAATACAACCATGACATTCGACAATAAACGGCACACTCGAGCCATCCTCCTCTCCCATCCTTAATCGAACGACAGTTTTTGTTGCCATCCGGAATGGCCGCGGTTCAGTCCAAAACCTCCCTCGACATGGAGCTCGGCGATGTCGCTGTCCTGGACCAGAGCGCTCCCAGTCTGAAGGGGGAAATCGAAAACATCGTCGACTGGTCCCCCGAAGAGGAAACAGCGGCAAAGCGAAGGTAACTACAAAACTCTAAGGCTCTAACCCCGTATCATCCGTCGCTAATCCACCTCAGATTCGACTACATGATTCTCCCGCTTCTCATGCTCGGCTTCTTCTCACAACAGATCGATCGAGGTA